>PVJH01014360.1:16402-57317 GCA_004026705.1 Nesogale talazaci
GGCGGGAAGTGGCACTGTATGGTCCACTTTGGGAAACACTGTGGTAAATTGAGACTCAACTCTACAAAATATTTTGTAGAAGTGCTATATAAACAAAAGTACCATTATTAGAATTTTTTTGGTTTTTTGGGGGGGGTTTTTTGGGTTTTTTTTGGGGGGGGGGCATCACTGCCCTCAGGTGGTGGGAGTAGGAGGCCCAGCCTTTGCTCCATGGAGCTGGAATTGAACCTCCATCCCAGTGGGCCGCAGTACCACGCACAACCACTACGCCACCGGGGCTCAGCCCCTATTAGATTTTTTTTTTTTTAAGAAAGAGCTTTATTTTTTATTTATTTTTTTGGGGGGGGGGAGGGTATCACTGCTCTCCGGTGGTGGGAATAGGAGGCGCAGGTCCAGTGCTGGAATTGAACCTCCATCCCAGTGGGCCGCAGTCCCATGCACAACCACTATGCCACCGGGGCTCAGCTCTTAGCATTTTTTAAAAGAAAAACCAAATCAAATATACGATGTCTTACAGCTTTCACCTGATAATTATGATGGCAAGAGGAAAAATAAGGATTAATCTTCCATATGACTGGTAACTAGGAGGAATTTTGGTGATGAGGGAATCAGGGTATCTATCACTAAATTCGGTCAGGGAAAACAGCAAAGAAAAGTAATTAAAGTCTAGCTTTGACACCAGATGGCCCTGGATTTTAATCCCGACTTGGCCACCTGCTACCTGTGTGATCGTCAGCAACATATTTGACCTTTCTGAGAATTAACCGAATGTTGTGCTGATTAACTGAGATCACATCAACTTCCAGGAACAACATAGTGACCCAATAACTATTCCTTTTCCTAGCTCACTAAAACCACTCCCCACATCTCGGGGAAGGGGAAGTGGGCTTTAAAGTAACTTTAGTGGACTATACAGAAGGAAAAATAGAGTTTCAGGAAAAGTGAAGCAGGAAGATCAGAATCCAAAGTGTGTTACAGAACTTCTTGGTTTGTCTAGAGCACGCATCTGTGTTATGTTAGCAAAGACAGTTCTGGCAGGTCAAGGTAAAATGTTTTGTCTATTATGAGCTGCCCAGTAATCACATCTTTATGACAACTGCTAGATTATTTCTCACTGCCATGAGTTTCAAGACTGACTCCTAGAGACCCCCTGTGGCTTTCCAAGGCTGAAATTGTTTACAGGAGTTGATGATTTCCAACTGCCAATGATTGGGCAGAACCCAGTCCAATGCATAACCACTACATCCCCAGCACTCCTTCTCACCGCCTCAAAGTCCTGCAGGGTCAATATGAGATGGCATTTGCCAGTCTCCATGCTCAGGGTTTCTTAATCACACTATCTTTTGAATTTTAACCAAAAAATAGTTAATGTATTGATATTGCAACTCAAGATCTCTCCCCCTTATTACTCATTTCATTTTGTTTCCTTTTCAATTTTTTACTCAGAAGCTGAGTTAACTTGGGGTGAACAATAACAAATAGATTAATTATTAGTATTGAAGCTACATAATGGATCATTGGACAAAGGAACCAGGATATTCAAGGTAATAATAAGTTTTAAAGATTTGAGCAATAATAAGATCAGAGCTTGTAAAATCAGCAGTAAATTTTAGGAAGAGCCCTATTCCCCTCCTTCAATCAACACTCATGTGAATAGTTGAGTTTGCCCCAGTAGTGGAATAGGAACCTTGCACAAGAAGTGAATTAAATATAAATTTGAACAAAGTCTATCTATATTGATGCCACAGAACCATTTAAAAAATCACTCCAGGGGCTGAGCCCCGGTGGCGCAGTGGTTGTGCGCGGGACTGCGGCCCACTGGAACGGAGGTTCAATTCCAGCAGTGGGGCTGGGCCTCCTACTCCCACCACCAGAAAGCAGTGATGCCCTCCCCCAAAAAAATCACTCCATGTGTTAGTCTGGGTAAACTAGGGAAATAAATCCAAAGAAACTCATATGTGTAAGAGGGAGGATTTGGGGGGGGGGCAGGATTTGAATATTATTTATTTTAATTTTAAAATAATACTTTTATTGGGGTCTCTTGTTTCTCTTATCTAAGAGAGAGTTTTCTATAAAGGGTAAGTGTTCATTAAGAAAGCATCCCAACCCAGGGCTGTCCAAGCCCGTAAATCCAACTTTAGCCCATATGCCTGACACCAATCTACAAACTCCTTCTCAATCTCACAAAACACATGCAATGAGGACAAAAATAAAAAACACTGCAAGAGCAAATCCGAATCAGTGAATGTGTAAGCACCTCAGCGCTGGCAGGGGTTTCTACAAGGCTGCTTCAACACCCAGGGCCATATCAGGGTAGGTCCATGTGGCTTCTCCTCAGGGATGTCTCACAGAAAGAGCTTTGCCAGCTGAAGCAAAGAACTGATTAAGACAGCTGCACTCTGGTCTAACAATCAGAGAGCAAGAGACCCAACCACTAGAAAGGTGAGGCTCACTAAGCCATTTATCTCTCTCTGCCCTTCAATTAATCCCACATGTGTTTATCGGCCAGGTTGGCACAATAAACCTTAACTATCTCACTCTATCACTTGGGTACAAGTGAAGGAGGAAAAGTCTGATTTTGAAAATGTTTAAATGACATTGAGAGAATAATCCATAAATTCTTGTGTGTTTAACTAAACCTAAATAGATTTGTTCTTACACTATTAATTGGAAAAATAGTACTAGGCAGATTGGATTTGATTATATAGAAATTGTATTAAAGTCATACTTTCGCATGTATTGGGGGTTCTATATTGCATAAAAGGGTTTAAAAGCTTCCTGCTACTTTTGATGCAGGTGACCTGCAAACCGTACTCTAAAAAGTAATATAAACTGGTACTCAATGATTATAGGTCCTTAGTACACACATTTTAGCTGCAGAATATTGTCAGACAGTGCCAGAAGATGAGCCCTTCAAGTCTGCATAAAAATATGACTCAGGAAGAGCTATCTTGGTTAAGCACAGTTGAATATAGTGACAATGATGGTATGAAGCCTACAAGAGTAATCCTTCTGGACGTTCCATTGCTGATGGAACATGAGTCAAAATGAGAAGAAGCAATGTCAATTAACCACTAATACTTGAAACCAGAACTGTACAAAGTTTACATCTAGGATATTTGGAAGTTGTCAAGAATTAATAAACATTAAACTCAATAGCAGTCAATCTTGGTTTGAATCTTTAATCTGAGTATTCTGTTAGGTCACTTTTCTTTGGAATGAGTACAAATATTGATTTCTCCCAGTTGGAGTAACTGGCTTCCAAATTTCCTGGCATACATAAGTAATTCTCAGCTCGTAGTCCATCAATCCCTGGAACCTTGTTTTTGGTCAATGCTTTCAGTGCAGCTTGAACTTCTCCCTTTAGCACTTTGCTACCTCCTGAAATGATAACATCAAATAATTATCTTTGGTACAGCAACTCTGCATATTCATTCCATTTTATCTTGATATGTCTCACACAGTTCAATATCTTGCCCATAGAATATATCAATCTTGCAACTCAAGGCTTTAGTTTTTTCTTTAATTATTTCAGTTTAATAAATGCTGAGCCTGTTCTTCCTTTTTAGTTTTCTAAATCTAGTTTGTTCCACATTTCATTATAATATTTTACTTTGTCTTATAGAACTGACCTTTCAAATTCTCTTTCAGCTCTTTGACTTCACCATTTCTAGCATGTTCCTTAACAGCTCTATGATTAAGAGGAAGTTTCAGAATCTCTTCTGGCACCCATACGTATATTTTCTTTAGTTTCTATTTAATGACTTTATTCTTTCTTCAAGGGTGATATTCTTGAATGTTACCTTACAGCTCATCAGATCTTCAGTCAGTATTTAATGCATCAAATTTGTTCTTACTATGTTTCAGAAATTCAGACTCGTGATTTTATTTTGGTTCTCATGGACTTACTTTAATTTTCTTCAGTTTCAACCTGAATATATATATATAAGTAATTGATAGTCTGCTCCATAGTCAGCTCCTGGCCAGATTTGAGTTGCTGATAATGAACTTCTCCATCATCTCTTCCAACAGATGTCATCAATTTGGCTTCGGTGTATTCCATCTGGAGAAACTCTTTGGTGGTGTTTTAAAAAGTATTTTCCATGAAGCCATTGGATTTACAAAATTTTATCATGCTATCTCCAACTTTGTTTCTGTCACCAAGGCCATATTTACAACTATTGTTCCTTCCCCTTTGTTCCCAACTTTTATATTCTAATTGCCAATAATTATCAATGCACCTTGGTTGCCTGTTTGATCAACTTCAAAGTGAAGACATTGATTAAATTCCTCAATATCCTCATCACTAGCCCTAGTGGTATGTGCATAAATTTGAATAATAATTGTGTTGATTTGATTTGCTTGAATGTGCATGGATATAATCCTATCACAGACAACATGTACTTCAAGACAGACCTTTAAAAATCCTTTTACAACAATGAATGCAATGTCACTCCTCTTGATTGTTTCATGTCTGGTATAATAAATCACATGTTTATCTGCTTCAAAATGTCCAATAGCAATCTGTTTATGCTATTACCTTTAAAGTTGATTTTAATGCATTATATGTCATGATGCTTTATATAATCATCCATTATGTATTCCAAGCTAGAATTGTTAATTGATATATGCAGTGTCTCTTCTCATTTTGAGGCATGCCCAAATCAGCCAAGAAGATTCCAAAGCCTTTACTGCCACAGAATTTACTCCGTCCAGGTCGTTATGTTTTCTACGTCATTGTTTTTTTCCTTTGTTGTTTGGTTTTGTTTTCAGACTTTTCTTTCATCATTTTATTGGGGACTTATACAACTCTTATCACAATCCATACATACATCCATTGTCTCAAGCACATATATATATATATATATATATATATATATATATATGTTGCCATCATTGTTTTCAAAGCATTTTCTTGCTAATTGAGCCCTTGGAATCAGTTCCTCATTTTTCTCCTCCTTTTCCCTACCTCCCTCATGAAACCTTGATAATTTATAAATTGTTATGATTTTTTTCATGTTTTATACTGACCAATATCTTCCTTTACCCCCTTGTCTGTTTTCATCTCCCTGGGAGTGGGTTTTACAGAGGTGGTTGTGATTGGTTCCCCCTTCCTACCCCCACCTTACCCTTACCCTCCTGGTATGGCTACTTTCAATATTGGTCCAGAGGAGTTTATCTGTCTTATATGTTTATCTGTCTTATATTCCCTGTGTTTCCAACTCTTTTCTGTACCCATGTACATACTCTGGTCTAGCCAGATTTGTAAGGTCGAATTAAGGTCATGATAGTGGGGGTAGGGGTGGAGAGGAAGCATTAAAGAATCAGAGGAAAGCTATATGTTTCATCAGTGCTACACTGAACTCTGACTGGCCCATCTTCTCCCAACAACCCTTCTGTAAGGGGATGTCCAATTGCTTACAGATTGGCTTTGCACCTCAATTCCACACACCCCACTCCCCCATTCACATTATGATTTTTTGCTATGGGTCTTTGATGTCTGATACCTGGTCCCATCCACACCTCGTGGTCATACAGGCTGGTGTGCTTCTTCCATGTGGACTTTGTTGTTTCACAGCTAGATGGCCGCTTGTTTATCTTCAAGTCTTTAAGAAGCCAGATGCTATTATCTTTTGATAGTGGGGCACCATCAGCTTTCCTCACCACATTTGCTTATGCACCCACTTTGTCTTCAGTGATTGTGCAGAGAAGGTGAGCATCTCAGAGTGCCAGATTATTAGAGCAAAGTGTTCTTGTGTTGAGGGAGTACATGAGTAGAGACCCAATGTCCAGCTGCTTCCTTAATACTAAACCTATAAATATATATCCATAGATCTATTTCCTCATCTTCATATGTAAATATATTTACATATGTACATACCTGTATTCAGATCTCTATAAATGACCTCTCTAGTTCTTTCCTCTTGACTTTTCCTTTTACTTTCCTTTTTACTTTCCTTTTACTTTCTATTTCCTTTTACTTTCCTCTTGACCCACTATCATTTTCAGCCTTCATTGGAGTTTCAGTAATTCCTCTTGGTTACACTGCCCTTGATAAATTCCTGTCAAACATCCTACATCCTCTTCCCCATCTATATTCAGCCACTTGTTGTTCCCCTGTCCCTGGGTTTGTTAACACCCTTTTCCTTTCCCTGCTTCTCTTTCTCCCATGTCCCCATGGAATTGTCCTCCCGTTGTTCCGACTTGTCTTGTTGTTGTTCTGACTTCCGACTTGTCTATCCCACCTATTCCATCCAGATGGACATGCAGTGACAAAAGGCACAAACCCAAGACCAAGCAAAACAAAGCCACGATAGGAAGTAAAACAAGAGCTACTACGACAAAAAGAAAAGCCTATAAATAGTCCATCATCCATTTGTTGGCTCTGGCCTATAGCAACCCTATGCACAATGGAACAAAACACTGCCCTTTCCTACACCAACCTCACAATTCTTCCTATGCCTGCGCCCACTGATGCAGCCACTTTGTCAATCCATCTTGTCAAGGGCTTCCTCTTGTTCACTGCTCCTCCGGAGACTTTACCAAACATGATGTCCTCCTCCGAGATGGGCCCCTCCTGACCACACATCCAAAGTATGTAAGCTGCAGCCTTGCCATCCTTCTCTTTAAGGAGCACTCTGGCCTTGCTTCTTCCAGTGCAGATCCGTTTGTCCTCTTAGCAGTCTAGGTAGTCCATTTTATCTGTGTTGCCAGGACACCATCACTCAATATCCCTGTTACATGGGGTTGTAACATAAAAGTACAGAACCAGAGTTTGAGAATGAATGGCGTGTTATTGTAGCCTGAATGCCTATAATCTTGAAAAGGACCCCTGTTGGCATTGCGTGTGACCTATCAGGCTGTTAACTGGAAGGTGGATGGTTCAAACCCATCAGCTTCTCTGGAGGAGAAAAATTAGACTCTCTGTTCCCATAAAGACACAGTCTCAAAAGTCATAAGGACTTTTCTATTCTGTCTTTAGGTTGCTTGGAGTCAAAGCAGACTCAATAGCAATGGGTTGGTTGGATGGCTTATGTTTGGGACACAAGGGGCACCAATGCCTTGGTGTCCAACGACTAATCAAATGTTGGCAGTTTCAACCCAACCATAGGCAACTCGAAGGCAAAAACTCCTAGTCTGCTTCCAAAAGATCACATTCTTGAAAACACTGAGAAGCACGGTTTTCCAGAAGTAGAAACGGAACCTCCATAAGTAGAAATAGACTCAATAGCACATAGTTTTGCTAACTGTGGCTATTCATGGAAGAGAGAGTTTAGAATGGATGGAGCAAGAAGCTAGTCAGTGGAAAATTCTACTACTTGTCATTGTACTAATTTTACATCAGACATGTAAAATTGCAAACAGATGATTCCATTCACATCAATACTAAAGAAAAATGATTCACGATCACTTGAATTCACGGTTTCTCATTGAAATTTTACCATTGAAGAATCCATGAGTGGCACCTGATGAAAAAATTGAAGAACAGGCAATTGGCTTGATTATTTAGTATGGAAAAAATACCCCGTTCCCATATTTTAATGTAACTGTATAACTGGGAGCAAAAGATATAAAAGAGTCTGTTTTTGAACTGTAGGTGTTCCAGACTTGCTTTCAGTAACACTAAATGTGTGGTCTGTTTTTTCCCACCACCCCCGCAATCAAACATCCAAAGAGAAACTTGTATGTTTCTTTAAATTCTCTCCCTTTTAATCTTTCAGAAAAAATCTAAAAGGAATGGGAAAAACCTGTGAAAATGAAAACGTTTCATGATTTTAGCCAGTGAGGAGGTAATAATCCCTGCTTAGGAAGGTGCTTCATGCAAACTACATACTTCTGAGCTTTTTAACTTCTAATTACATATTAATAAATATAATTTATTACTAGAAAAAAGAAAAATGAAAATTATCTCCATTTAGAAAGGCACTCAATAATCCAATCATTATAAGCCCACCCCTTTTTAATGGACTTGTATTTCATAGACTGAATAAGAAATGTTTGGAATGGTAGAAAAATGACAAATAGCAAGCATAAATATGTGTGAAATCAAATGTTATCTGCATCTAACATCAATAATGAGTTTAAAAATTCCCGTAGCTATGCTAACAAACATCTTCTCTTTATCATAAAGTATATCGCAAAATTTTGTCAAAGTGCTAATCAAAGTGTTATGTTGTAAAAATATGTAGAAAAATTGCTATAGTGATGTGTCAGCCATTAATTAGAATACCTTTTTCTCTGGGACCTATAAAATATTTTACCTAGAAAGTTAATTTTCTCAAAGAAAACTTTTTTGTTTCTTTGTTTTTGTTTGGGGAGGGGGCCTCACTGCCCTCTGGTGGTGTGGGAGCTACTCAGCGCTGCTCCTGCATCACCACTGGATTTGAACCGCCAAGCCCCCAGGCCGCAGTCCCATACTCAACCACTTACACCACCGGGGCTCAGCTCAAAGAAAACTTTTTTAAAAAATCAAAGACTGAGATCAACCAAAGTATTAACACTGTCAGACACGTACTTACAACTACCAACTTTTTAATTTTTCCAATTTTTTCCTCATTATTGATAATTTTTCAATATTGTGCCTACTTCTCTATCTAATTCTCTTATTCTTATTTTAATGAAGGTGTCCAGGTTACTAGCTCCACAAAATTTTGTCCCCCAAAACAAAAGTTATAGGCTCTGCTTTAGTAATATCCTATTATATACCACTGTAATGTGCAGCACACTTGGGAGATAATTAGACTTATTAATGCAATCTTCTGTATGCATCCTTCCAACAGAATAGTTCTGAATTATCAATGAGATCTTTGATGGGAAAGCACTCTTGAAAGGAATAAGTGCAATCGGTGCAAACTATTATCTTTAGTATGCTTTTAAATAAAAGCAGCTGGAGCTCTCACCATTTGTTTGACATCTAGTGAGTGCATGCCATTAAGGGCATGCCACTCCTGATCCTGTGAAGGCTAGAAAGATGAAATACACCCCATACTTGCTTTCAGAGAGTTCACAGTCTCCAACCTGAAAATACTCTTAAGAGAAACGCAGGATATAAACTCTATGTCGATGAACTCCAAACTTTTAAAAATTGCAAACCATATTTTAAGGTGGCGAGCCTGTCCCACAGGTTTCACAAAATAACATCTAAACTTCCTCTATCATCTAAACTTCCTCTATGCAATGGTCTTTGCAATTCTTTCTTCTGGTCTATTTTATTTGGTAAGATGCTGGTCACAATCCTCTAAGTTAATTTCACAACACACTACTGGGTCACCGTTTGAAAAGCACTGTTTTGTGTGACTCATTTATTGTTTTGGAGCATGTCTGTAACCTGAATGAAAATATCCACTGGCTCTAATAAAGTATGAGCCTTTATTAAGTGAAAAAAGATTGAAACCTAACAGGCCACTTCTGTCAATTATGAATGCATTGTATTAGAGCAAAACCTTTAGCTGTACCTCTATATAATTATATGCACACATGTGTACATGCATGCATAGCCACGTGCCTTCACCTTCTGTGTCTATCTGTGGAATTCCATTGCTTTTGTACAGTGACAACTGCAGCAAAGCTTCCTGCAGGGAATCACAAGAGACTGAGCGCAGGGGTTATTTCCGTGGGTCTTCGCTCTCCCAGGAGAACACTGAGCCACAGGAGTTTTCTGACAGCACTTGGCAAGCTTTGCATTATAGTCAAGATTGTTTATTCTCCTAACAAATTGTCTTAAATGATTTTGGCTCTTTTCTAATGTATGGAGTGTGTGTGTGTGTGTGTGTGTGTGTAATAGAAGTAAAAGATAAAGGAATTTTTCCACAAACATTTTAAATCCCCTTATTGTGTATATATGTGCGTGTGTTCTAGGAAATGTAGATATAGATGGTTATATGGAGATATACTCTTATATATTTAATTACAATATTTATACCTGTGTTATCTTGCTGATACTATTATAATGAGAAAAATTATTTGCATAGCAAATAAGCCACAGTGATAGAATAATAATGAGATCCAATACCCAAACTTATCTCTATTTACAATTTCTAATACAGAACTTAGCTCTATTTAAAATGCTTTTTGGGAAATCAATACTCTATATCTTTGAATATATATTTCATGAAAATAAGTGCAGTTTAGTAAAAATAAAAAATATTTTTAGCACAAGAATGTTTCTAAGGTCCTGTTCAAGTCCCTTTATATCCAATTTAAGTCTATTTGTTCTTTGCACCAACCAAATCATCAATATTTTATCATACAAATTAGTGCTTAATCAAGTTCCTACATTTCTGAATCTTTAAAAAAAAATTTTTAAGATCCAGCTCCCTGGTTTCTGTTTCCTGTAACCCTACCTTTCTGTAGATTCACATCTTTGATGCCCTGTTCTTTCTAATAAAATGCTTTCGGGACTTCAAATCTGCTCAATGATGTTCTCTCTGATTACATTATCATTACTCCCTCTCAAACTAGAAGGCTGTCATCCTTCCTTCAAGATCTGTCTGTCGGGCAGTGATGCCTAAAACAGTAAAAAAAAGATCTGTCTGTCATCAAGTCAATTCTGACTCCATGACCCTACAGAACAGAGCAGGATTACCCCAGGATTCGAAAACCGCAAATGGGCTGAGCCCGGGTGGTGTAATGGTTGTGCGCGGGACTGTGGCCCACTGGGTTGGAAGTTCAAATCCAGCAGGAAGGCTGGGTGTCCTACACCCACCACCAGAGGGCAATGATGCCCCCAAAAAAACCCAAAAAAACAAAACTGTAAATCTTTATGAGAATAGAAACCTCATCTTTCTCTTTTGGAGCAGCTGGGGAATTTGAACTGCTGACCTTTCGGTTGGCAGCCCAATGCTTAACCCACTATGCCATCAGGGATCCATTTTCCCTGAGGATCAGATGTGGAGAATTCCCCCTCTGTGAAGTCATCTCTGACGAATTCTATCAATGTTTATGACTGCTTCCCTCACTTCCTGGCCATAATGAATCTTGTATGTCTTGTGGGCTTTCTCTTCTTGCCCTTCTGTTAGACTGTAAGCTCTTTGAGAGTGAGATTTATATTTTATCCTTAGTAACTCATATAGAACATATCGTAGTGATGTTGAATTGATTTCATGATTTATTTATGTCTACAGTCCTAATAAGTGGGTTTTCTAATGTTCCTGTTTCTACTTTAGTGAGATCTACTTTATTCTGAAGTACTTTTTCTTTTCTAATTTTTTTCAAGCTGCATTTATTATAAATTAATTAGAGTAATTAACACTTCTTTTGAAGTCCGTCTTCTTTTGCTAAGATCGAAGCTTTTAGTGGTGTCTCACACCACCCCTAGAATCTATCTATATTAGGCTGTTTCCTTCTAGTGGTTAGATGTAAGATAGTCTTTAAATTTTTACCACCATTAGCAGATTCTGAGTTTGAGAATGTTTCTCTCTCTAAGCAAGAATCACTATTTGACAATGATGGTTTTTCATTGTTAATGATCATGAGTTCTAGAATTAGCATTATTTCCTCAGAATTGAGGGCCATATAATCGAAGGCTTGCGGATTCTTCATCACTGTTTCTCTGCATGTTTGTCACACCTATCGTTCCTCC
The DNA here is from genome assembly GCA_004026705.1 of Nesogale talazaci. Classification (NCBI taxonomy): domain Eukaryota; kingdom Metazoa; phylum Chordata; class Mammalia; order Afrosoricida; family Tenrecidae; genus Nesogale; species Nesogale talazaci. The sequence continues at coordinate 27,984 of PVJH01014360.1, forward strand.
AGTTATAGGAAGTATTCTTAAACTTATTTTTCCCAACAGCAATAAGGATTATTACACCTGTGATGAAACCCAGTTGTGGCCTTCTCTTGTCTTCTTTTGAATTCAGAGACAGACCTGGTTTTCTTACTTTGTGTGGATTTATACAAAGTATCAATCAAGTGCTGTTCCTAAACAAAAACTTTTAGAAGAGATTATGATCATTTTTACTTAAAACTGTGATACAATTTTTATTTTTATTTTTTTTTTTTTTAGGCATCACTGCCCTGGTGGTGGGTAGGAGGCCCAGCCTTTGCTCCTGGGAGCCGGAATCGAACCTCCATCCCAGTGGGCCGCAGTCCCGCGCACAACCACTACGTCACCGGGGCTCAGCCCGTGATACAATTTTTTCAGAAAGAGTTCAGTAAATTTGTACCACTTTGTTAGAGAAAACTAATCGATCTCAGCTGGACTATATGTCTCTTTGGGTGGTTGTGGTGTCTTGGCTAAGAAATCCTAGTAGCTTCATACTGAACTGCTAACCACAGGTCAATGGTTCAAAGCCATCTGTCCCTCTGTGGAAGAATGATGAGGTTGGCTATTTTCAAAAACACAACAGGATGATTCTACTCTGTGCTACAAAGCTGCTATGAGGCTGAGTCAACTCAATGGCCTAAGTTTGGAGTTTGGGGTTGGGGTGGTGCTGTTGGACAACTACTAAACTACTAACTGCAAGGCTGCTGGTTCAAATCCATCAGCCCAAGCCAGTTAGCAAGAAAGAGATGAGGCTATCTCTTCCTATAAAATTGTGCAACCTTGGAAACCCTAAAAAGGGTTCTCTATAACATTTCTACCTGTTAGAAATGGACTAGCTGGCAGTGAATTTGGTTTTTAAGTTTTTTAACTTGTTCCCTGGAGAAGAAACCCATGCTACCTGGCAGCATTCAAGGTGTCTCACTCAAGCATCACTATTTGGGAAGGTTTCAAGAGCATCCCAGTAGCTTTGTTCCATTCACTTTTCCTCTAGAAAATCTATGCATTACGATTTCCAAGAGAATCAAATCTGCCAGACAATTTTCACTTACAGGCAACAGGCAGTTTCACTCCCAACTCAACTCCAGAGTAGCCAAGGATAACAGTTCCAGTGCAAGTCCCTCAGTCTTGATCATGGCTTCCTCTTTAAAACAACCCTTAGTACACCTCTCCTAGGTATTCAGGGTCCACTCCCAACCTCCATTAATATCTTTAACATCTGTCCCTAATTCCTCATGAACCTCAAACTAAACCTGAAGACAGTTTGTCATCCCTGCAGACTGTACCCCTATGCTCTTCCTACAGTCCTCCAAATTGCTACTGCCACAGAATTACTAGGGCGTATACTAAACAGATTTGACAATTAGATTTTATGTCAGCTTGTACCTGGTATGAATGTGTAGAGGTGGAGTCCAACCTAACAATCGGGTCTCATCCTGATATTGCCTTCCTTGGAAGGGGGGATCTCTTTATGAGAGAGACAGTGAGACCTCTCCTCTCTCTAGCTCTTGCTCTCCCATCTTGCCGGGAAGTCTGTGTCTGTCTCCAAGGGCTACCCCATGTGGGTCGCTGATCCTAGGCACCAATTTGGGAGTTTCAGAATCCCACCATGTTCCACTGACCTTAGGTCTACTTAACACTGTTCCCACCAGCCTGTGATAACCCAGCTTTCCCCTTCACCATTCTGCATCATTGACGTGCTTCTATGTGAGTCTAAAGAGGCCAGTGGACTAGGGTTAGGACCTCTTCCTCATAGATAATTACTTCTTGTTAGAAAGTTCTTCTTCATACTCATTCATGAGTGTCACTGTTTCTGTTGCTCTAAACAAACAAGCCTAACATAAAGAATATAATTTCAATAATCCTAAGAAAGAATGAAAACCTAGACCCAGGCAGTGGCCATGGAAATAAAAGCTTTACATTTGAAAGAAATTTCAAAATAATTTAGACACCAATTAGGGGTGATGGAAAAGAAAGCAGAATCACAACAGAAATGAAAAACAGGCTTCTTTTATGCTTACTAGTTGCTGTAACAAATTGAAAGAAAAAGGTGTGTGTGTGTGTGTGTGTGTGTGTGTTATCATAAGCAGCTAAAAGGAACACAATGAGACTTCCCAAATTATAGCAGGTTTGGCCTATAAACATGGCAAATTTCATTTGAGTCCTCCTGAAAGCATGAAACCCAGAGAAGTCATTTTCACTGTTGGTCACGAGGTGTCATCTCAGTGGCATATTCATGAGTTGCCGTTTTCAACATCCCTCTTGTGTGTGTGTGTGTGTGTGTGTGTGTGTAGACAAATACTCAGTGGTAAGTAGTATAAGCCTCCTTAGGCCTCTAAACTACCAACAAATCTGCAGATGCTTTCTTTTTTAATAATAATAATGTTGGATAAGTGCACTTTCATGAAGATTATATGCTATTATCCTCACAGTAATATCTCCAGGGAAGACATTATCCCTGTTGTGCATATGGAAATAGGCTCAAAGAGGTTAAACAGCTTGTCTGATGACAAATGTACAATAATGACCTCTAAGTATTTTGACTGCTAGGCGGCTGTTCTTTCCACTCTACATGCTCCACAACCTGTGAAGCCCAAAGATGGAACTTCCAGGAGTCTCTTGGCATCAGGGTCCAGATCCACCCAGGAGCCAATGAGAACAGAGCAACTTTTATTCTTTATATTGTGATCATGGTACATGGGCATAAATACTGATAGCAACTTAAGGGCTATTAAAATGACCATCATTTTCCTTTCTCAAAATCATCCTACCCATAGACACTCTCTCCTGTGAAATATTCATAAGTTGCTCCATTAGAAAGAGTACAGGATAGCAACAGAGTCATGAAACTTTTTTCTATCATCCCCTCCGAATGTCCTTTCCTGGTGTTGTCTTCTCCCACGGTAAGACTGTGTGCTGCTTTGAGAACATGCCCAGTAGGTTTTCTTTGTTCTGCAGAGGAAGCCTTCTGAGGACTTTGGATTTGATCTGGAAAGCAAATAAATGCCCTCAACAAAGGATGAATACATTTTCTCGGACTTCATTCATTAACAAGAGCTCCAGACAATACAGAGTTCAGGAGAGCAATACCAGGTTAGAGGCAGGAGACCACACAAACTTGGAGAAGCCTTAAAAATGAGACAGGAGAATGTGGTTTTTTAGTTATACTAGTTACAGAATGAACAGCATATTGTATGTGCTGTGTTAGAGGTATGTTATGAATAACAAAAGCCCTGGAGCATTTACATATTTGTTTTCAGCAGTCCTGGCAGTTGGATTTCACCATTCTATGCCTCTTTGCCAGAATCACTAAACACTGGTACATATGGCATCTGAAGTACCATATGCCATAGAAAATGCTAGCTGATGCCTATACTTCTATATTATATTTTTATTTCAGATTTTTGCAGTTTGAACAAAGACTAGTAGAAAAAACAAAATATTGGACAAGCAGTAAACAGTAAAGTGAAAAAAAATGCTTGCAGAGAAAGCAAATAAAGGGAATGAATCTAGCATGAGTTAACATGGTTATATGGTAATGAATCAGATACGGGAAGTAATTATTTTGAATGAACACATTTAAATAGCATCCCATGCTATTATTTTAGAACGAAAGACTGCAACATGAATAGTGAAAGTTGACATGCTTTTCTTACCTTGTTGTTTCTCACATTTCTCCCTAAAATCGTAGTTGTCATTTGATTGAATGTAGCCTTCAGTCAGTGACATCTGAAAATTCAGATCAAAACAGAAACATTCAAATATCAGGAATTACTCACAAGTTTTATTAAGTTTGGGGGCGGGGGCGGAGGATGGGCTGAAACTTTTCAGTTTCATTTGATTGTTTTGTTTTGTTAGGCACAGAGAGAATTTTAAATTAAAATTAACAAAATTGAACAGACAGCTTTTTCAGAACAAAGAAGCCCCCCCCCCTTTTAATGTTTGATCATCCAGTAAGAAAATCACTGAAATCACTGGATAATTCTAACACATAGCAGGTCAGTGATAGCATCTCAGAACTGCTATGACGAATACATTAATCCCAGAGGAAAACTACTCACCCACAATTCTTTTGTCAGTTTATTCTTTTAAATAGTCTCAAAAAATGGTCACAAATATTTGCCTGAATTTGGATGAGGATCCAGAGAGGCAAATCATCTACATTTGTGAAAACTGAGAACATTTAGACTACCCAACTTTTACTGTTTTGCGGAGTGAACCTCATCCAGTAAGGAGTAAAAAACAAACGACAAATGTTAGTGTAAAGCACACAGTGTTTGGTAGGTACATTGACTTAAGATAATCTAACAGCATTCATCGTTTCAAAGCACCTGTACACCAGGATAGTGCTTTACTTTTCTCAAAGTACATATTCTTTCTCAAGTTGGACATTCCAGGTTCCCGTATTTTCCATGGGAGACAGTCATGGGAGAAAGGAAAGAGGCCTGGCCTTGCCCAAGCTCACGTGCTTGCCTATGTCCTAGCCCACTATGGACATCACAGCACGTCCTAGGCGTCATCCTGTTATGAATTTGAAGCAGATCGAAAAATAAGAAAACATTTTCTGAAGAATTGTATACTGTCCAAAAGATGGAAAAAATGCATAGAGCATGAATGTTTGTCTTTCCCTATGAGCCTTCCATTTCCAATCACTCCAGAATGAAAATTCCTAGATTCAAAAAAGATATTTTTGATTCCTGTGAAGTTTCTTCTTCAATATTAAGTATGATCTCTCCTTAACAGAGCTATAAAGCTAAAAACAAATAACAAACTGGTATCAGTGCTGTCCGTGAACCAACACTCTGCATACAATGAGTAGGAGTAAGTAGAGCACTACAACATGTACAGAATTATAAGACTAGGACTCTGCTCTCAAGCACGTAAAGCACGTGAGAAGGAAAAACACACAGAAAACCAATGGGTGATTATTAACTCTGTGATTCTAATCATATAAATGCAGTAGGATTAAAGAAAACAAAGAAAGACTATTCGCCTGGGCTGAGCCCCTGTGGCATAAGTGGTTGAGTGCAGAAATGCAGCCTGTGGGCTTGGCAGTTCAAATCCAGCGGGGCCTCTCAGGAGCGGCCCTGGGTAGCGCCCACGACCACCAGAAGCAGTGATGCCCACAAAAACAAAACAAAACAAATAAACAAAAAAGACTATTGGCCTAAAGGAGACTCAGATCATGCCAGTGCCCTGGGTATAGGTAGGGTGAGAAAATAGAGATTTTAAACAAATTGGGCGGTCTTTTTTTGTGTGTGTGGGCATCACTGCCTCTGGTGGTCATGGGCGCTACCCAGTGCTGCTCTTGAGAGCCGCCTCTGGATTTGAACCGCGAAACCCACGGGCCGCAGTCACGCACTCAACCACTTAAGCCACCGGGGCTCAGCCCTGGGCAGTCTTTTTTAAGTACAACTAAAATTACAAAGACAACATGTAGTCAACATGTAATAAAACCACCAGTACAAATTTCAAAGAGCTAACAAATACCACATATATTATAAACCAGAGGGATTGCAGGGAGGGGATGAGTCAATCAGGGTGTGGTAGCTCACTAAAGGGTCACACAATATACCTCTGATTCCATGAGGCCTTGCACCACCACTCGACCCACCCCCTGCCACTCCATGACCCCAGTGCTGCTTCCCAATATAAACTAGATGGGAGTATGTACATAGATATAGGCAAGAGATAAAACTCACAACACATGGAGTCCATGAACAGGAATGGGTATAGCAATACCAAAAGGGCAGGGCAAAGATGGGAGAGGTGAAGAGGGAGGAGGGTACCGAGCACAATGAATGTGGCACATAACCACACACATCCATCTACGGAGAAAAACAACAGAAACCAGAAGGGTAGGAAGACAGCAGTTGATGTGAGGTTTGAAAATAATTAACAATCTATAATCTATCAAAGGATCATGAGGGTTGGGAGGGGAGACAAGGAGAGAGGTAGAAAAAAAGAAGAGCTGATCCCAAGGCCTCAATGGAAGAAAGTAAATGTCTAGAAAAGAATGATGGAAAATGTGTATGAATATGTCAGATACAATTGATGTTTAGATTGTAAGAAGAGTTGCAAGAGCCCCCAATAAAATATATACATTATATATATTAAAAAGAATGTCATAATTCTATGAATGAATTATATATATTTCTATAATATTCCACATGGATGGATTCCTACTCTTTGTATATTTCTTCATGTGTCCATGAAATGCTCTATGGAAAGAATAAAAGAATAAAAAAGCAATTCTCTCTAGTACTAAACTCAGCATCTATTATGAATTATTTAGAAATGTTATTCCAAATTTTTAATTTGTTTGTGATAATATCATATGCATTGTTAGAATTGTCATATTTGTAAAAGTGTCTTCCCCTTCCATTAATGTATCACTTAGAAGATTTCAGAACATTTTGGTTTCCCAGAGCAGTGATTGATCTTCAATATTCTGACATAATGACACCTATTATCAATTAATAAAACTATTACCTGATTTGTTTTCAATAACTTTATTACAATAATGTGTTGTGTCTCATGCAGTTTGTACTAAATTTGGTATTTTTGTGAAATCAAAATGTTTTTTCATTATGTTCTTATTATCCACTCCCTATGAACTATCGAAGGGCCTACTTCATTTTGTCCCTCTTTCTATTCTTTGAAGAAAAAAAATTTGAAGGAAATATCCTTTTTCTATACCCATAGGTGGGGAGCGTGGGAGAATTCAAAATAGTTTCTTTTTTAATGAATCATTTTATTGGGTGCTCATACAACTCCCATCACAATCCATACAAACATCAATTGTATGTATGCAGGCCACATTTACACACTTATTGCTCTCAAAACACTCTCAAAACATCATTCTCAAAACATCCTCCCTCCCTCCAGGCCCCCAGTATTAGCTCCCTATATTTCCCTTCCTCTCCTCCTCCCCCTTGAAACCTTAGTAATTTACAAATTGCTATTATTTTCATACTGTACACTGCCCAATGTGTCCCAGCACTCGCTTCCCTGTTATCCATGTCCCAGAGGGGAGGCTATGTGTAGGTTCCTGAAGTTGTTTCTCCCTTTCTATTCCTCCATCCCTCCAGCCTCCCGGTATTACCACTCCTATTACTAGTCTTGAGGGATCATCTATTCTAAATTTCCCATGTTTCCAACTTCACTGTACATCTCCTGGTCTAGCTGGATTTATGTGGTAGAATTGGGGTCATGATAGTGGGTGGGAAGCAGCATTTGGAAACTAGAGAAAGGTTAGGGTTAGCATATTTCATTGCTACTACCCTGTATCTTAACTGGCTCATCTCCTCCTTGTAACCTCTCTGCAAAAGGATGTCACCTCACCTATTGATGGGCTTTGGGTCCCTGATCTGTACTCCCCTTCATTAATAATAATATAATTTTAGCTCTTTGATGCCTGACACCAGATCCCTTCACCACCTCATGATCACACAGGCTGGTGTGCTTCTTCTGTATGGACTTGATTGCTACTGAGCTGAATGACTGTTTGTTTACTCAAGCCTTTAAGATCCCAGATGCTGTATCTTTTGGTAGCCGGGAACCATCTGCTTTCTTCACCACATTAGCTTATGCACACATTTGTCCTCAGCAATCATATCAGGAAAGTGAGCACGCAATGTTATGCTTTTTAGTTCTTGAAGCCTGATATCTAATCCCTTTGACACCTCGTGATCCCACAAGCTGGTGTGCTTCTTCCATGTGGGTTTTGTTGCTTCTGTGCTAGATGGCTGCTTGTTTACTTTCAAGTCTTTAAGACCCCAGACGCTCCATCTTTGAGAGCACCATCAGCTTTCTTCACCACTTTTGCTTATGCACACATTTGTCTTCAGTGATCATGTCGGAAAGGTGAGCATCTTGGAATGCCAATTTCATAGAACAAAATGCTCTTGCACCAAGGAAGTATTTGAATGGAAGTCTATTGCCCATCTGTTGTCCTACTACTAGCCCTATAAGTATGCATGTCAATCTCTTTCCCCATCATCACTTATAAATATATGCCCCTATGTACATACCTGTATTTGGACCTCTATAAATGTCCATTATCCCCCAGTTCCTTCCTCTATTTCCATTTGCTTCCCTCTTGTCCCACTATCATGCTCAACCTCCATTTGTGTTTCAGTATTTTGTCTCTGTTACATTAGTTTTAATCAATCTCTATCGGCCTTCTCTCACCCACCTTGTCACTGACTTTGTATCAATTGTTATTCCCTTTTTCCTGGGCTGGTCAACATCACCACCTTTCTCCGTCCTCCTCCCCCTCTCCCATGTCCCCTACCCTGGAACCATCAGTCCTGTCATTTTTGCCTCCAAACTCTGTCCAGCCTATCTTGTCTAGATAGACTGTAGAGATAGCAATATGTACAAAAAGGCCTCCTAAAATGAAGCAACTGAAGCAAATAAACCAGTGATAACAACAGCAGGAAAACCTCTCAATGTGCTATATATATATATGTAAAAGAATAATAAAAATAATAACAATATAAAAATCTGTATAAAGGTCAAGGTCTGTAGCTGACCTCTTAGAGTGACCCCTTGTTGAGTTGGATGGAGTGCCATACCCTGGCCCCAAAGTATATCTTTGGCACTCCATCTGTGACTCTACGCTCTGTTGCACACTCTTAGTGTTTTGCATTGGTGTGGTTGTGTCCGACAGGGTATAATCTTGACCCGGTTTCTTCATCCTGGCCCTGATAGGCCTTGGGTCAGTGAGGGTAGCTGTATTTCATAATGGGGCTGGCTGTACAGTTCTCTTTGTGCAGTAGCTGTTCTGAGTGGGATTATTGTCCTGAAGGCTTGGTGGGCCAGGATGCACGTCATTCTCTCTTCCTCCCCTTTCATTTGTTCTCATGTGCTCTGGTCAGTCATATCTCACTCCCCAAGCTTCAGCTTCAGTGCTGGCCTCCAAGGCAAATTCCTATGGTAGAGAGGTGGCTGCGCCTATAGTTGGGGTTGGGGTTGTGGTCTCAGGTCCCTCCACTGGTTCTCCACTTCATGCTGTCGTGCTGCATTCACATCCTGGGTCTCGGGAGAAATTATGCTAAGCGAAGTTAGCCAAGCGCAAAAGGGCATGTACAATATGAATCTGCTGAGGTAAGCATAAAAATAATTTTAAAATTGGAAAGAGGCATCGGGAAAAAGCTACTATATAGAGAAAAGCCTGGGAGAAGGCCCAGGTAATATGTCAGGGGCCAGATCAAATCTAGGGCTACATATGGTAACCAACTAGGGGGAAGGGGGGAGGGGGGGCAGATGGCGATGTATAGAAAGGGAAGGGGGCACGAAACCATCAAAGGGGAACATATTGTTTATATCTCCACAGGGAAAGAAGGATCAAAATCGTTTCTTAATTGCACATTTTTGTGTTTCTGCTTCATATTCCATGTCTTCAATACATAGAATTTAATACATGGAATTGGTAATACAGAGTCATTAGAGGAATGATAAAACAATGTGACCATACGAAATAACAGAGATATTAACTAAAGAGAGCAGCTATAAGCCTCAGAGCTAAGGGAAGAAGCAAAAAGAAAAGGTTCAACATAGAACACTTTATTTTCTTCTTGATTGAGGTTTGCCTCCGTTTTACCATGTTATTTTTGGTGGTCCTTTGTAGGTTTGGGGGGTATATTTTTCATATGAGACATCAAGGATAAGTAAATCTACAGACAGTAATTGAATTAATAGCTTCTTGAGGTATGGCAGGGGAAGTTGTGGGGAGATGGGGAACTAATAATATTCTCTAGAAGAAAATGTTCTAAAGTGGATTATGTTGGGAATTGCACAACTTTTTTTTTTACAAATTTTTCATCAAAAGATAAGAACCATGTAATCGTATTCATCTATGAAGAAATGATATTTAATAATATCAATATCCATTCCTGATTAAAAAAAACATTTAGCAAAATAAAAACAGAAGGGAAAATTTTCAACACAGTAAGGCCCTATATCCAAAACCAATGGCCAACATCTCATCCAATGGAGAAAAATGAAAACCTTCCATTCACAAGAAAATGTCCCCTATTACCGGCCTCATTCGGCATTATGCCTAAGTCTTAACCAGAGGTAGACAACAACAACAATGACAAAAATCAAAGAAGCTCAGGTTGGCAAAGAAGTGGAATTCTCACTATTCACAGATGGCATGATTTTATACATAAAGAGATCCCCAAAACTTGACAAAAAAAATTGTTGAAAAAAGTTGTGAGAATCTGTACCATGACAGGATACAAGAGCAGCCTACAAAAAGCATTTGGATTCCTGTCTGCTGGCAGAAAAGAGCTCTGAAAAAGAAATCAAGAAAATAATATCATCTATGTATTAATGAAATACTTAGGAAGTGCAGGGGGCAATGAAACGTTTTGCTTGGCTCTTCTCGCCAAAGTCTGTCACTCCCACCAAATGATCTCTCCATGCATGGACCTGTTAAGAAAGTGGAGGAAGCTATCGAAAGAATTTACCTCGGAGCAGTTTGAAACAGGATTCCCTGGAGTGGCATCCTGCTGAGTATCACATGAGCCCTCTGAGAAGCAGGAGGAGGGACCTCAGCAAGAGGAAGAAGTGGCCCCTGGACCCGTGAACTGTGACAGCTATGCCATCAGAAGAGCAGCAGCAGAACCGGGAGCCAGAGCAAATTAAAATGAGTCTTTCTGTGCTGGCGGGCATATAATTCAGGAAAATGGGCCGCCTGACCAATAAAAGTGGATTTGAGTGTTTAGGGGGCGGGGCTTAGTGAAATGGGGAGTCCAGACACTAAATCAGAGCCGGGTTTGCTGAGACACTGCGCTGGAGCTGAATGCCTGCACCAGAGTGGTTTTAGGGCTAAAATTTTGTAACATGTTCTGTTAAGCAACTACCATGAGAATTTCTCATTGGCATTGCAACTTGCTAACTTCCTTATTAAAGCTGTAACCACGAAATCTGCCTGTGTGTTTCATGGCACTGGATATTAGAAACTGTTGTTGTTATCAGATGCCACCAAGTCTGTCCAGACATCTTAGGCACAGCAGAACAAAACTCTTCCCTGATTGTTCCTGTGCCTTGAGCTCCTTGTTGCAGGCACTGTGTGAATCATTCACTGGAGGCCTTCCTCTTATTCCCTACCCTCCCTGCTATCAAGCGTGATGTCCTTCTTCAGAGGCTGATCTGTCCAGACAGAATGTCCAAAGAATGTAAAATTAAATCTTGCCATCCTTGCCTCTAAGGAGCACTCTGGCATACTACTTTCAAGACTTACCAATTCATCTTTTAGCAGTTCATGGTATATTTGATAGTCTTCTCCGTCACCATAATTCAAACGCATTGCTCCTTCTAAAGTCTTCTTCGTTCAATGACCAACTTTCACCTGCATATGAGACAATAGGAAATGCCATGGCTTCATGCACAGGCACACCTTAATCCTCCAAGAAACAGTCTTGCTTTTCAATAGGTTTTGTGTGGAAGTTTTACTTAATGCAACGCATTCTTTGATCTCTTGACTGCTGCATTGATTGTGCATCCAAGCATGACAAAAATCATTGACAACCTCAACATTTCTCCATGCATCATTATGTTACCTATTGGCCCAATTATGAGAATTTTGATCCTATTTATATTAAGTTGTAATCCATACTTCAATCCATGCTCTTCATTAATACATGTGTCAAGTCCTCCTCACTTTCAGCAAGCAAGATTATGTCATTTGCATATTGCAGGTTGTTAACAAGCCTTCCTCCACACTCTTCTTTCTGTAATCCAGCTTCTCTGAAAACTTTGCTCAGCAAGCAGATTAAATAAGTATGGTTCTAGAACACAATCCTCATGGACACCATTTTTTATTTTAAATCATGCAGTATTCCATTGTTCTGTTTGCACGATTGCCTCTTGATCCATGTACAAAATCTACATGAGGCTGAACCCTGGTGGCGTCGTGGTCATGTGCGGTACTGCAGCCCACAGAGATGACGGTTCAAATCCAGCAGCAGCTCTCCAGGAGCAAGGCTGGGCTTCCTACTCTCACCCAGGCAATGATGCCACCAAAAAAAAAAAAGAAAGAAAGAAAGAAAATCCACATGAGCACAAAGAAGTGTTTTGGAATTTCCATTCTTTTCAAGGTTATCCACAGTTTATTATGAGCCACACAGTCGAATTTGTCCATACAGCCTGTTCCTGATTCTGTTTCCCACAATTGCACTTCTGGCTTTATCTTTTTTCCCTACATTTTTTTCAAATTGAGTTAGACTGACTCAGCTCTTCCATTTTTCTAACTCCAGATCTTTGTGCATCTCATTGCAATACTTCATTTTTTCTTCTCCAGCCCTCTTTTCCAGTTTTCTGCTCACTTCTTTCATTGCATGTCTTCCAATATTGCATGTCACTCCAAATTCATGGGCAAGTTTCAGGGTCTCTTCTGACATCCACTTAGTTTTTTTTCTTTTCTGTCTTTTAAATTATCTTTTGCTTTCTTCATGTATGATTTTCCTGGTGTTTGGTCACTGGTGTTCAATGCATCAAATAATGGTCTTATATTCGATTATATTTTAGATTCTTATGGACTTGTTTTTATTTCCTTCAGTTTCTACCTGAACTCCTATATGAACAAACAATGATCTGTTCAACTTTGGGTCTGTTGGCTGATAATATTAAGCTTCTCCATAATCTCTTCCTACTTATTTAGTCAGTTGGACCCCTGTTCACTCCACCTGGAGAGGTCCACATATATAATCACTCTTTATGTTGTTGTAATAAAATTGTTCATGCTCTCTCCAAGGTCATATTTTCCCACTTCAGATTCTTCCACTTTGTTTCAACTTTTACATTGTTAGTGCATTTTTTTCTAATTTTTTTGGTTTGGGGGACATCACTGCCCTATGGTGGTGGGAGTAGGAGGCCCAGGCTTTGCTCCGTGAAGCTGGAATTGAACCTCCATCCCAGTGGGCCGCAGTCTCACGCACAATCACTACGCCATCGGGGCTCAGCCTGTTAGTGCATCTTGAATGCATACTTGATCAGTTTTAAACTGAAGAAATTATTCCTTCAATTTTCTTTACCATTGGCTTTAATTGTTGGTATGTAAATTTAGATAAGAATTACAGTAATTACTTATATGTTTACAGCTATGATATACATATTATCCTATCACCTACAGCATTATATTTCAATAGATATTAATATGTTATTTTTGATGATGAATGCAATGCAATGCCTCTTGAATCTATTATTCCTGGCATAGGGCATCATATGACTGACCAACTCAACATAACCAATCTCATTTCATTTTAGCTTACATATGCCTAGGATATTTATCTTTATGCTTTTCATTTCATTTTTAATGACTTCAAATTTTCTTAGATTCACAGTCCGTGTCCATGTCTCAATTATTTTTTGGTTTGTTTTTGTGGGCATCACTGCCCTGGTGGGAGTAGAAGGCCCAACCTTGCACCTGGAGAGCTGCTGCTGGATATGAACTGCCAACCCTGTGGGTTGCAGTCCTGCATACAACCACTACGCCACTGGGGCTCAGCCCCATATCTCAATTATTAATGATGCCCATGTCTCAATTTTTAATGGATATTAACATCTGTCCCTTTTTATTTTCAGTTATACCCCATCAGCAAATGAAGGTCCTCAAAGATTCTTATCTATTCATATCATTAATGTGGACTTTACTCGATGATGTAGGTTCAGACATTGTATTGCCATGAGTCAGCGCTGACTATACAGCAACCATCAACACCCACAACATTCATTTACTTATTTTGAATTTTCTTCAAGCATCATTTCTTTTCTGTTGGAAGATCTTCCCTCAGCAATTCTTTTAGAATATGTATGCTGGAAAAAAAGTGCACATAATTTCATTCAGCTAATAATTCTTTATTTTTATTACTGAAGGATATTCTTACTAGATGCAGAATTCTCATTGATGGTTATTATCTTGTAGCATTTCAAAATCATAACATAACTTTCTGCTGTTTTCCTTGTTTTCTGATGAGAAATGATTAGTCATTTAAATCATTGCTGGTTCATGATTTTTCTCAAATTGCATTGGATATTTTTCTGTATCTTTACTTCTCCGTAGTTTAATTACAATGTCTCTCAGTATTTATTCTTCCTGCAGTTTGCTTAACTATTTTTTAAACTTAAAAATAGTTAAGGCATCTTTTCGATACAGCGAAATATGCACATCGGAAATGTGGTTCATGCATGAGTGGACTGTTTGAAGGCCACATCTGGCCTTTCACGACACAAGAAAGAAAAAGAATACACTCCTCCATACCAGCCCAAGGTCAACTGATCAAAGATGCCCCCACCCTCCCTCCTTCTCTTATCCTTTTCTGACACCAACCATTCTCCCCATCATACTCTACTTCTCTGTTAGATTTATTCACTTGTTAGTTGTAATAGCACACACAACTCACAGACAGCACTGAGTTACAGGGATTCATTAGAGTCTCTCTCTCTCTTTCTCTCTCTCTCTCTCTCTCTCTCTGTGTGTGTATGTGTGTGTGTGTGTGTGTGTGTGTAGTGCGTAGCCTCTCTTCCCTATAGTCCTGTCTGCCTCAGGGAGCGAGGAAGTTGGCCTACTCCTCTTGTCAGAGCCTCAGAGCCTCAATGCTGCTCTTCTCTTTTGTCTCCTGCTCCACTTGCCTTGGTCTTTGGTCTCAGTAGAATGGGCTCTGCTGCTTCCACTACTCAAAGCAGAGGTTTAAGGTTTAGTGGCTCTTCTTCCCTGATGGTCCCAAGAAATCTTTCTGCTTCTAAAATTCCTCATTCTTGTAGCAAGAGGGATGATAAAACTGTCCAGTCCCTGAGTCAGTGGTGATTATGTCTTGAGATGCTTACCACAAGGCCAGCAGTTTGAAACCACCACCTGCCTTGAGAGAGAAAGATGAGGCTCTCTCTTCTAGTAAAGAGTTATAGCCTTAGAAGCTCGTAAGAGTAGTTCCACCCTGCTCTATAGGGGGTCTTTATCATTGCAGAGAAAGATGAGGCTTCTTTTGGTAAAGAGTTTGAGTCTCAGAAGCTCACAGGGGAAGTTCTACCCTGACCTTTTGAGCTGCACTGAGTTGGAATTGATTCCACAGCAGTGAGTCTCTGAGTTACTACATCTTGTTTGCATGGTCCCACTCGGTCACGTGGTGGAAATGAGAGAGAACTGAGTGGTTGCTGTTAGACCTTGTAGAGTCTTTTCCAATTCGTAGGAATCCTATATACCTGCACCATCCCCACAGGCATTGTTATGTCTGAGCTCATTGTTTTAGCCACTGTGTTCATTCATCCTGCGTCTCTGCCTTACCAAACACAATGTCCTTCTCCAGGGTCTGGTTTCTCCTTTTAACATGTCCAAAATAAGTGAGACAAAGAGATGCTATCTGTGGGAGTTACATAATCTGGTATCAAGCGTGAAGGGGTGGATTTGAGTCTGTCAATGAGGTCATAGCCAATGAGGTCTCTGTGTGGGCGTGGCCTCCTCCTGAGGACTCTGGGAAATCTGGTATTCCTTCTTGGGGTGTGGGGGAGGGAGACACTATCTCTCTCTCACTACTTCACTTCCTTACTGCTGACTCTCTGCTGACAAGGCTGACTCCCTTTGAGACATCCCTGAGGAGAGGTCACATGGAAGTACCCTGATGAAGCCCTGGAAGCTGGAAAAGTTATGTGGAGACCCCTGCCAATGCTGAGATGCTTACAATGCCACTGGATCCAGATACTTTCTACCCAGTGACTTGTGATTGTCCTGCATTCGGTGTCATTACGTGGGTTCCGTGAGTCTGAAGAGGGCTTTATAGATTGGTATCAAACATATGATTAATATAAGACTTAAGGGCTTAGACTGGACTGGGTTGGGATGCTTTCTTTTTTTGGGGGGGAGGGGGCATCACTGCTCTCCGGTGGTGGGAGTAGGAGGCCCAGCCCCACTGCTGGAATTGAACCTTCGTCCCAGTGGGCGGCAGTCCCGCGCACAACCACTACGCCACCAGGGCTCAGCCCCTGGGATGCTTTCTTAATGTACAATTACCCTTTATATAAAACTCTCTCTTATCCACATGAGTTTCTATAGACTTGTTTCTAGTCTACCCAGACTAACACATTATGAAAGCAGGAGTCCTTACTTCTAAAGAGTATTCTGGCTATTCTTTTTCCAACAGAGATTTATTTATTCTTTTGGCAGACCATGAGACTTTCCTTATTCTTCACCAACACCGTAATTCATAAAATTAAGTAAAGAGCCATATTATGAAATAACACTTGGCTGAGCCCCAGTGGCGTAGTGGTTGTGCGCAGGACTGCAGCCCACTGGGTTGGAGGTTCAAATCCAGCAGCAAGGCTGGGCCTCCTACTCCCACCACCAGAGGACGGTGATGCCCCCAAAACCAAAAAAAAAAAAAAAACCCCAAAACCAGACAAACAAACAAAAAAAGAAAGAACACTTAGCTGAGCCCCGGTGGCATAGTGGTTGAGTGTGGGACTGTGGCTCACTGGCTTGGCGGTTCAAATCCAGCAGCAGCCCTCTGGGAGCAAGACTGCGCTTCCTACTCCCACCAGGGCGGTGATGTCACACACACAAAAAGAAAGAAATAACACTTTATCACAATAAATTTGGCAAATGTATGCACCCTTATCACTGTGTGACTTTAATTTGTTTACATTAAACTTTTTTTCATTAATTAGAGATGGTGACGGATATTGAGAACTTTTGTGTTCAAGCATTTTAATCTTCTTTTATGAAGTGCCCAACTATCTGCCTAGTTTCTACTAGGTTATTTGCAATTTTACTATTTATACAAATTTATGGGCTGAGCCCCGGTGGTGTAAGTGGTTGAGTGTGGGACTGGAGCCCGTGGGCTCAGGAGCGGCCACAACCACCAAAGACAATGATGCCCGCAAAAAAACAAAAAACAAAAACAAATTTATGATACAGTCTGAATATACCTACATTGTAAATATATCTACATATGTATGTGTATAAATTTTCTGTTGATTTTCTTTTTTTTGGGGGGGGGGGGATGGGCGGGCATCAGTGCCCTCTGGTGGGAATAGGAGGCCCAGCCTTGCTCCTGGAGGATTTTCTTAATAATATTTTTTGTTGTTGTTCTTTTGTCTTTTTGGGGGGCATCACTGCCTCTGGTGGTCGTGGGCACTACCCAGTGCTGCTCCTGAGAGCCGCCGCTGGATTTGATCCATCAAGCCCACAGCCGCAGTCCCACACTCAACTACTTACGGCACCAGGGCTCTGGAATAATATATTTTGATGAACAAATGTTTTAAGATTTGATGAAGTCCAGTTTACCAGGATTTTTGTTTGTTGGTCTGTTTATTTTATTGTTAGTGTTCTTTGTCCTAAGAAATGGTTGCTGACTTCAAAGTAACAAATATGTTCTGTGATTTCTTCTGTAATTATTATAGGTTTTATCATTTTAGCTTTCAAGTGCAGGTCTAGAATCCATTTCAATTATTTTTATTTTCTGTGTGCATATATGAAAGGAAATCATGGCTTTTAAAAACCTTCAAATATATTCATATGACTATCCAGTTGTTTGAACTGACTTTCTTTAACCACTGACTTGACTGTGCTTCTGTCAAAATCCAGTTAATGAAATAAAGCAGGTGTGGACCTGCTTTATAATTCTATGATGTACTCGTGACCTGTTTATTTATCTAATGCCAATTTCAATCTTACTCTATTGCTAATCATTTACTCTACACTGTTATTGGGGAAAATATACATAACATAGGAGGAGGAAATGGAATTTGTGGCAAATTGCCTCCATTGGCCATGGCATCAGAGGGTCTTGAATTTGTAGGTTCAAATATGTCCCAGGACTTTAAAAGTTTTGCCAATTTTCAAATATTTTCTTTGCCACTGTACTTTTTTTAAATCTTTCCTTCTAGCACTCGAGAGGTATGGATGTCAAACTTTTTCGTTTCTCACTAGTTCTTGAAGTTCCAGTTACTTTTTAATCATGTGCTATTTGCTGTCTAGATTAAATAATTTGACATTTACAAACTTTACTCTTCCATTTGTATACTGCAGTTGAGTTCATCCAGTGAGTTATTAATTTGTTACAATGTTTTTATTCCTACAGTATGAACTTGACTCATCTTTCCTCTATCATATCCCTGAGACTTTCTATTTTCCCTTAGTTCCAGAAAATTTGTGATTTCTGTTGGAACAACTTTATAATAGATGCTTTTATGTCCTTGTCTGATAATTCTAACATCTGTATCATTTTAGGATTGGTATTTGTGGAGTATCTTTTCCATTGCATTAAGTTCCTCATGCTGAACAATTTAGAGTTGTTTATGAACATATAATACACGAACATCTTTGAATATTTTGTTATATAGCACTGGATCTTTTTTAGTCTCACAGAATTGTTTCTGTTTTATATAACCTGAACTTGTACCTTGAGGATTTCTTGCATGAGGTAAGGATAATTTATTTCAAATGTTTGCTTTTTAATGTAAGCTATACATACCAAATGATAGACACTCACTGATTGATCAACAGATCAATCTTATTTTTTTCAGCAATTTCACCTCAATTATTTTAGGATTCTCGGTTGCACCAGGGTTAACATGGTGAACTGTTAACCCAAGAATTTGTGGTTCAAACACATCAACCACTCTTCAGTAAAAAGATAGGGCAGTCTGCTCCTGTAAAGATCTACAGACTTGGAGATGGCTCTGCACTGACCTTTAGGGCAGCTAGGAATAAAAATCCTCTCAATGGCAAGGGATGAGCTTATTATTTATACAGAGCATTTCAAGAGGTACTTAAATTTTTCAATTTTCATTTTGCTGTAGTTCTTGCTTTGCACTAAAACTGACACCCAGCACTTTAGGTAAAGGCCCTCAAGTGTCAAATCTTTGATTTCAAGGAGATTTTGAAAGGTGCTTTCATTTATTCTGATGTCTAGAATGGACACTCAAGACTGTCGTTTTTAGCTAGGGTGTCAGGAAAGAGAGCAGGTATCTCCACCACTCTTTTCTATCATTTTTGTCTAGATCAGGCTCAAAAAGAAAGGGCAGGAATGACAAAGTTGGTAAGAGGGAAAAAACAACCTGAAAACCCAAGTCCACCCAAACTCTGAACTCAAGTGAAGGTATGAGTAGAATGGCCTACAGCTGTGGGGTGTTTTGTTAGGGGGTAGTCAGCTTTTGCTGACATCATTTCCTTGGGGGGAGGTGGGGAGAAAAAGAACAAAAACAGCTAGCAACTGATTAATCAGGATTAGCAAGACTAGTCCTGACACAGGAAATCACAGAATGATGAGAAAGCTGGGAATGCCCAAAGGAAGTCCATGGGGTGTGCTCTCAAGTTCTTCCAAGTTTAGGCTTGCAAAATCATCTGAGAAAACTTTCAGGAACATTAGTAGGTACCTCTCAGCAAAGGGCTCTAGGGGAAGATTGTTGAAACTTCCTTGCTTTGGTCTGCAAAGCCTCTTATGTTTTCATTTCTACACAAAGTTTTACATTAAGAAAAGTAATTTTGGGGCTGAGCCCCGGAGGCGTAGTGGTTGTGCGCGGGACTGCGGCCCACTGGGATGGAGGTTCAATTCCAGCAGTGGGGCTGGGCTTCCTACTCCCACCACCAGAGAGCAGTGATGCCAAAAAAAAAAAAAAAGTAATTTTTAAATGTTTGTCAGTGCACGTCTCAGATAACTTTTCACTGTTGTCCATGTTTCCAAAAAGAGAGATTTGAATTTTTCCATAAACCTATTTTTAAAAATCTAACTATGCTGCTGGGTATCTATATTATTATTTACTTTTTTACCTAGTTACCCATTTCATTAAAAATTCTGTTTTCGGGCTGAGCCCCGGTGGCATAGTGGTTGTGTGCGGGACTGCGGCCCACTGGGTTGGAGGTTCAATTCCAGCTCCCAGGAGCAAAGGCTGGGCCTCCTACTTCCACCACCTGAGGGCAGTGATGCCTAAAAATAAAAAATAAAAATAAATTTGTTTTCTTTCTCTGGTTTTTATGCCCCCGACCCCCCATCTTAGCATCTCTGGAGCCATCAAAGCCTGCTTCTTTGGGCATGAACATTTGTCTTGATTTTTTTCTTTTAGAATAGAAGTCTCATACAGTGTCTTTATAAGACTGATTTCACTCAGCATATTATCTTCCAAGTGCATCGGTGACACAAGATGTTTGAGTTTCATCACTATTCTTTAGGGATGTGTAGTATTCTATTGTATTTATATACCAACATTTACCCATGCTTCTATCAAAGGTCATTTAGTGTGTCTCCATCCTTTAGCTCTTGTCAATAGTGTTGCAACAGATGTGAGTGTGCATGATCTGCTTGTGTTTGGCTCCTTATTTCTTCAAATATATATCAAGTAGAGAGATTGCTGGGTCTTAGGGTATTTCTTCTCCCACTTGTTTGCAGATGTCATATAATTTTTCCTGTGTGTGTACGTGTGACTCCTAGGATGAGTCATCTTCTTTTTTGCTCCCCAAATTCATTTTCCATCCTTTTGTTGCTGGCTGTCTCTCCAGAAGATGCCCCATACAGTATATAACACCTTCCTCTCTTATTGGATGGCTTCTGCTGGATTTGGCCAATGGAAAACACTAACAGAAAACACAAGAATGCCAAAAGAAGCAGAGTTTTTTAAATCATTTTATTGGGGGCTTGTACATTGCTTTTTTTTGGGTGGGGGGGCATCATTGCTCTCCGGAGGTGGGAGTAGGAGGACCAGCCCCACTGCTGGAATTGAACCTCTGTCCCAGTGGGCCACAGTCCCGCACACAACCACTACGCCACTGGGGCTCAGCCTGTACATTGCTTTTTACAATACATAGTTACATATACTGTGCGAAGCACCTTCATATGCCTTCCTTTTTAACATTCTCAAGATATCTGCTTTTCCCCTCAGGTCCTTGATATCAGCATCTCATTCTTCCTCCTCTATCCTTTTTTCTCCCCCTGCCCCCAGTCCTCATTACTTTATAAATTATTATAGTTTTACCATATCTTACACTGCCCGACATCTCCCCTTGCCCACTCCTCCTGATGTCGGTCCTCCAGATAGAAGGCAATCTGTAGTGACTCCCCTCTCTCCACCCCACCTTCCCTCCACCCATCCGGTAACTCCACTCTTACCACTGGCTCTGAGGGGTTCATCTGTTCTGAGTTCCCTGTATTTCCAGTCCCCATCTCTGCCAGTACCTCCTCCAGTCCAGCTGGATTTGCAAGGTAGAGTTGGGAGCATGATCATTGGGGGTAGGAAGCCTTCAGGAACCAGAGGAAAGTTTTATGCAAGAAGCAGGTTTTGATGGCTCCAGAGATGCCAAAATGGAGGTATTTCTTTTTACCTCTCTTCTTGCTCTGCCACTGCTCCCTGTGATGCTGACAGGGACTTTCCTCCAAAGCTTTGGTTCTTAAGTATTCTAAAAACAATAATTCTTCTCATGAGAATTTCTTGTTGAGCTGGTTTATGGGTTGCTTTGTTATCTCATTTGTTCCCACGGCCTGTCCATCCCCTGTAAGTAGTCTCTTCTTTTGAGACACTCGTGGTGAATTCTATACCCTGATGACTTCATCATAATGCTGCAAAACATTGTCAACATTCTGAACCCATTTTGTAGATGAGGAAATAGGAGTTAATTTTTAATTTTTTTTTTTGGCATCACTGCTTTCTGGTGGTGGGAGTAGGAGGCCCAGCCCCAGTGCTGGAATTCAACCTCCGTCCCAGTGGAAGGAGTTAATTTTTTAAAACCCTCATTTTCTCATTTATTTTAATGAACAGTGACCCTATATGATAGAGTTTAACTATTCTATAGTGCTTTTGATATTGTCAATCTGTATAGGAGCAGACAGCCTAATTGCTCTCCCATGGGATGGCAGGTGGGTTTGAACTGCCAACCTGTGGCTACCATCCTGTGGCTTAACCAGCTGCACCACCAGAGCCCCAAAAGAAGGTTTATACACCCTAAGTCACACATCTAATGAATTGTAGAGGTGGAATTTAAACAGAAGTCATTGTTTTTGTATCATTTAAATTTGTTTGTTTGTTTGTTGGGGGGGGGCATCGCTGCCCTCTGGTGGTCATGGGAGCTACCCAGCCTTGCTCCTGAGAGCTGCCGCTGGACTTGAACCGCCAAGCCCACAGGCTGAAGTCCCACATTCAACCGCTTATGCCACTGGGGCTCAGCCCTCATTTAAATTTGTAAGCAAGTTTTATTTATATTGTACTGTTTTATGGGGCTTTAAAATTTTGTTGAAATTGACTTTAAAATAAAGGGCTCATTCCATGAATCTTTTTGAAGTCTGTTTGCACGTGCAAATACTAATTTTGTTTAACTATTAGTTGGGTTTATGTCAAAGTTGTAATCAACTCAATGGCAGAGGTGGGTTGAGTTGGGTTTGTTTAGTATTATGAACATATTCATTAAGTCAAAATTCTTTTTTTTCCCCCACCAGGGATAACTTCATTTCAGACTTGGCCATGAACTCATAGGGGCTGGACTCCACTGAGGATTCAGGCAGGTGGGGCCAGAATTCTTAGTTTGAAATGGAATTTACAAAATAATCTTGAAAATCGAGTATGGCATCCATTATTGAGAATTGTAATAGCTATAATAAAACCAGAAAACTTTTTGTACAGTAACCATAAATTTTGACAATCAGCTCTTGCCCGCTGCAAGCATGAGCTCTTTAGTTGTTTTGGCAAGCAAGCTGGTTACAAGGCAACAGCTATTGTCAACCCCTTGATCCCTCTCTCTTTGATATCGTAAAGATTAGGTTTATCTGGTGGGTTATGTGTTGAGAATTAGTACTGCGAACACTCGGCAGTCTCAGCCCATCATCTGCACAAGGAGGGAAAAATGAATGCTTTTGTTTTTGTAAGATCTACCAAGCCGAGGTATTTTCAATTGCCTCCTAGGCATGCGAAAGTTGGACATGGAATAAAGACCAAAGACCAAAGACAGACGGATGCGTTTGAATTCTGGTGCTGAAGAAGAATATCGAAAGCACTGAAGATTGCTGAAAGGACAAGCAAACCTGCTTGGAAGATGTCTGGAGAGCTCCTTGGAGACAAGGATGAACATGTTGTCGGGAGAAAGCGGTCCCTGGAGGAGTCCATCCTGTTTGGTAAAGGAGAAGGGCAGTAAAACAGAGGAAGACCCTTTAGGAGAGGGATCGACACTGTAGCTGCAACACAGGGGATGTGCATAGGAACAATTGTGGGAATGACACAGGAGCAGGCAGTATGTTGTGCTGCTGTCAGAGGGTCTCTGTGGGTCAGAGGGGACAAAATGGTACAGAATAGCAACAAGATTGACAGCTGTGGAAACCCACCCGCTCTGTGCTTCGGGTTTGGACAAGTTGGAGTAGCCTCCAGAGCAGTGTGATTTGGGTCGTGAATAGCCAGATAATGGTGAGAGTATCCCTTTGTGTCCGTGACCCTTTCTCTGCTCTTAGATCAATGGGGTGATGTCTACAGCCACGCCAGTCATCTTGTCACCATGGCTCAAGTTGTCAGATTTACTAAATAAAAATACAAGATATCCCGCTAAACGTAAATTTAGGATAAACCATGATTACGTTTTTACAAAACTATGCTCCTTATATCCCATGACACATACTTAGCAGCAATAAAAATGTACTATCCTATTATATCCCATTTTTGTCCAAGAGATAAGAACTAGGGGGAAATTAGATTTAACTTGAATCCAAATTCCATTCATCAAAGCTTGAAGTATTGTTCTTATTGTTTTACTAAACATCGTGTATAAAGTCTACAAAATATGTGTGCCGCAAAGAAAAACAGTACACTGAGCACTCACCAAGGTTCTCACCAAGCTTAAGAAAAGCAAGCCAATTCCAGAGGCAACTTCTATTCTGAATTTTGGGTTCTGTCTTTGTTGTTTGGCCATTGTCTCATTCTCCTTTGTTTCTATTTCTCTCCCTTTAAGTAATAAGAATTGAAACAAGACAAGACGTTTGCACTTTGAAATGCAGGAACCACCGACCCCTTTCCTAAAGCAAGGCAGAGGTCAATGCATCAGTAAGCCACAGAAGGGGCAAGAGACTCTGATCTGTCAAGAGCTATCATAGCACCGTTTCTGGACTAAATACAGTCCTGTGATTAAAAACAAGTGGAAGAGGCAAGTTCTTACTGTTAGGGGTGTGAAATTTTGACTTTTGAGTGTTTTGAGAGAATGGACCTGCACTGTGAGTTTTGCCAAGGGTTCTCCCTCTCCTCTCCCAGTTCAGCCATAGGCAAAGAAGCCCCTGCCCCAGCCCTTTTCCTGAGAACCTGCATATGGTTTCCAGCTCACGGTGATCTCCTCTGGGGACACATCTGCTGGGTGCCTTGCACCCCCCTGTTCCGCTTCCATCCCTTCGCATCTCAACACATTGTTTCCTCGGGTCCTGGTGCCAGGGTGGAAGAGAGCCATCCTGCCCAGCCACGCTCTGGGATTGGCAGCGAATGAATGATTGGCAGCGGGCATCTCTGTCAGGGCTTTGGCATGCAGCAAAGTAGAAGCCCCGCGCTAATGAATGCCATCTACACCTACCAGATGTGCCACTGGGTGACATGCCAGATCCTTTACATAATGCCATTCTGCCGGACACGAGACAGCTGGGAGGGAGGGAGGAGTCTTTTAATGCCTTGGGGTGGGAGTGGGTCTGCCTTTCTTTTATTTATTTCATTTTTTATTCAAACCCCTCGCCACTGCCCATATGCCCAATCCGCTCCCTGAATGCGGAGCCGAAGGGCGTCTCCCGCGGAGGTAGCACAGCTGCAGGAGGGCTGGAGTTCCCTTGGCATCTCCTGCACATTCACCGTCTCGGCCTCTCCCTTGAGGCTGTTCGCCCCAAGCAGACTCAGAAAAGCAAACATCTTTAAAAGTTAGGAAAGGAACACCCTTGGAAGTTATGGAATGAGGGGACTGGGTTGGGGGAGGGGTGCGGACGCGGCGCACGGAGCACACTGCCCAACCCTTTCAACAGCTCCTTCGCTCCAGGGCTATCCACGCCCCAAGCAGCGGGAACTGGAGAGGACTTGTCCACCAGGGTAGTTAGCATCTTGTCATTGCTCGGCCCACGTTCTGGCCGAAGTCCTTGTCCCAGGGTGGGAGGCGTCCAAACCGCCTTGCTGTTGGAGAGGAGTGTTTCCTGGAGTGGGACGGGCAAGGTGGCAGGAAAGGGAAATGAGAAAACCACTTCTGAGGGACAGCTGAGGGTGGGGGTCGAAAGGGGGCGTCCGTGCGCTCCCCCCACCCCCGCATTCCGGTGGGGGCGGGGAGCGGAGGGAGCTGGGAGGGTGCCAAGGTGGTCCCCTGCCGGTTCTCCAAATCCTCCCTTGGGACTTGCCGCGAATGCCGGGGACTTACTTGGGCGGGACAGACCTCCTGGCGCCCACGGCCCGGGTGTGCCCCCCGCCGACCCTCGCGCGCGCTCCCGGGCCACCCGGGCACCACTCCCCCGCGCACACCCCTAGCGGTCGCCCGCCTTCCGCCAGCCACCGGCCCCTCCTGCCCACCCCCCCCCGCCCCCACCCCCGCCCGCCGCTGAGCCTCCAGATGGCGGCTCCTCGCGCTCCGCTCCCGGCCCCCAGACGCCGCCCGGCAGCAGCCGGCGGTCGCTTCCTCCCTCCCAGCTGCTGCGGCGGCGCCCGGACCCGCGCTCCGGGGCGGGCGGGCTGGGCAGCCGGTTCGGACCCGGGAGCTCGCAGTGCCGTTGGAGGAGCGCGCAGCAGAGGTGCTCGCGGGGGCCCGAGCCCGCAGCCCCTAGGTGAGGAGGCCGGGGGACCGGAGGCGTCGGGAGGAGCCCGGAAGCTCGAGGACCAACCCTCCCCGGCAGGTTACCCCTTGAACATCCCCCACCCCCCCCACCCCTGCTCTCCGGGGCCCGCGGGGGGCGGCGGCGCGGCTGCCAGGAGGGGGCGCCCGCACCCTGAGTCCCGGACCGGAGGGCGGGCTCGGCGGGGCGTCCCGCCCCAGCCCTGGGGAGGCCTTCCTCTGCAGGAACGAGGCCCCCTGCCGCGGAAGACTGGCACTGCGCCCCCGGGCGCCACGCCGCGGCCGCGTGCCGACTGCGTGTCTTTGGATCTCGCTGGCCTCGGGGCGGCCGCCCCCCGCTGGCATACCTGGACTCTCCGGATGCGGGGAAAGGGGCCGAGCTCCAGGCCCGGGCTCGGGCTGGGGCTCACAGCCCGGAGCGAGGCTGCGGAGAGGCTGGCTCGCGGGGGCGTCGCGGCGACTGATGGCGGGGTGCGAGGGGGTGATGTCTTTGAGAGCGCCGCCGAGTGCCCCTGATTTCGCTCGCGTCAGTGCACCAAGTTCAGTGACTTGTTGCTCGGTACTTTCCTCCCACATCAAGTCCCGACCTTCTTGAGCGCGCGCACACACACACACACACACACACACACACACACACGCCCCTCCCTTTCCCCACCCCCACCCCCCAAAAAAGATCAAAAGTCAGCCTTCTGGGACCACTCTGGTTTTCTTCCTGGTTGGAAAACTGGGCGAGAGGGGAGGTTAAGTGAGGCTGTAAAAGACCTCTGCGCCTGGAGTCTCCGCGCCCTCCTGTGTCCTCCCTAATTCCTAATGTGCTGACGCGTGCCCACCCGGCCCTCTGCCCCGGTGCTTGCGCCGTCGGGCATTAGACACACGGGAGCACGCTCCATAAGCTCCCGGCGCAAATCCCCTTGGAAACATTAATCACGGGGGCCAGCGAATGTAAAATGTGTGCCTGCGCTGTGGCTGCCTTTTAATCCAGAACACAAGTCTGGAAAGCAACATCAGCCAGGGGCTTTATTAATCCCGTACACGAGCAAATGCGATCTCTGACCTACTAGATGGGTCTCTGGCAAATTCACGAGGAGTTGGCCTCGCTAGAGACAAGTGCAGAAGCTTCAAGGAGCTAGGTGAGAAGAGACGCTAGGCGCATTGAAGCTGGACTGGGGGGGGGGGGTCGCGGGGGAGGAGGAAGTCGCTACTCTTCAACCCCAAAGCGCTCAAGGTGCCAAATCGCTTGCCAAGGCTCTGGAACCCTGGATTACCCTCCTAGAGGGGTCAAGAGGAGGGTGGAGACAGGACTCAGTCTTCTTCTGAAGGCCTCTGACCAAATGGGCTCATTTGAGAGCTGTATCCCTTGGGCTGTGTGAGTAGGTGGTGGGGTGCAGTTTCCATAACTAGGGGTCAGGGTTTACCTCCTGGGGCCTGTTCCTTGTGCTTGAGATTTCACTATCATGTCGTTTAATTAATCATATTTCCCTTCTCCCATTTTCTTCAAAATTCGCTTCTAGTTCTCTCATAATCGTCATTTGCACCATTGCCTTTTATCTTTGATTAATTAGGAGACCGAAAGAGATAATGGAGGGCCGGGCTGATAAATTAGCCTCAGAAGGGACAGCGGATGGAGGTCCCAGGCTACTCTGTGGGTGGGCACTGCCCACCGAGGCTGCTGGGCGCCCCCGCCAGTGGCCAGTGGCTCTGGGCTGATTAAGGAGAAGACTCGAAGGGCTGGCTCAGTGGAGTTCTATTTTTGAAGTAAACCATAAGGGTGCAAGAGAAGGTCCCCCAGACCGCTAACAGGAGAGTCCAAGGGTGCTTAGCTTTTCCTGCAAGGTCTGAAAAGGCAGGAAGAAGCCTCTGGAGGATCCAGGGCAGAATCGCATTTCTTTCGCGGCGCTTCCCTAAGAGCTGGTGGCCAGGTCTAAAGCCCCAACCTTATTCATCTCAGTGTCTTTTTCTTCTGGTCTGGGAAGGAGTTAGCCTTACGTCTGCACCCGTTCCTTCTTCCCCAGTCCACTTATCTACCAAACCGGAGGAGAGGCAGTGATTGCATGACTGGGTTCTGATCCAATCTCTGTGTCCGGTGTCCGGACCAAAGAGTAAAAGCTCCTAACGTCCAGACACTCGCTCCTTTCGGTTCGCAAAGGTGCGGGGATGGTCTTTGCACTCCCCGTGGAAATAGATCACGCCACCAGACGGCGGAAGGAGAGCACTTTGCCACTCTTCACAGCTTCGCCCCAGCCTCTTTAGCTTTCAATTGAAAACCAATTAAAGGTTTCTATAAATCTGTTAGTGTCCCTTTTATCTAGGGACCCCTGATGCATGCGATATTGCCCTTTAGATGGCTCTTCCGTGTTTTGTTTTACAATTGTTGTATCAATAGAATGCAGCCTTTCTTCTCCTGTCTCTATAGATACAGATACACAAGGAAAACCAAAGCTATTCAAGCTCCTCATTTGTCCAGCAGCCTAACAGTGGTGCCCTTTCTCTGCGGCTGCTTTCCCTGCTTCGGGAGCAGCAGTTATGGTAGAAGCAGATGGCTACTGATTGGGGGAGCTTTGTGGCTCTAATACTGAATACTTTATGGAAAGGGACTTTATCATGCTTCGTTGGGCAGAGGAACAAGGGGTGAGATTTATGGCCAGGAAAAATAAATCATTTCCAAGCTGCAGCTCCTTCTCACCAGTTGTCTCCTTTGCCCTGGGGTCAAAACACTGAGGGACTGGTTTTATTTTATCCTCCTCTCTGCTCTGTAGCACTTTTTAGTCACGATTCTAACAGAGAAATTGCACCTTGTAGTCCGTTGTTGCTGCATCTGCTTTCTCTGACCTGGGGGGAGGGGAGCGACCCAGAAAGGGATAATCTTTCATGATGGTTTGGTACCTTCTTTTGCTAAATGGTCTGTTAGTTTCTAGGTTGAAGTATTATAATTTATTGTGCGATTAAACATGGAGGGCAAGAAGGGTCCATGTAAGGGGTCCATCTGAAAAGTTGATGGAGGGTTTTGGTGTGGAAGGAATTGTTGAACTGATGAGACATAAGATTATGACACCTCCTACCTGGAAGGGGTCTGGGCTATACAGTGATGAGTGACTGGAACTTGGAGTGGAATTGTCAAACTTTGGGACACATGCCGAGGCTAGCTCTACACTGAAGGCCAATAAAGCTGTAAGATAGACCCATCTTTTCTCTTTTCTTTTCTTTTCTTGAGCTTTACTTCTCTCCTACACACACCCCTCATTCACTCTGTCTTCCCTCAGCACCCAATCCCACCCTCCTCTAAATCTTCCTTTCCCAGGGGCTGTTAACTAAAATTACACAGAAATGGTCTTTTTTTTTGGGGGGGGGGGGAGCATCACTGCTCTCCGGTGGTGGGAGTAGGAGGCCCAGCCCCACTGCTGGAATTGAACCTCGTCCCAGTGGGCTGCAGTCCCGCGCACAACCACTATGCCACCGGGGCTCAGCCCCAGAAATGGTCTTAAAAGTGTCTGGGGGGACAGGAATGTGCCCACTGGCAGTGGGGCCCAAAGAACTGCATACCCATTCCCAGCTCTGTGTCTCCTGTCCTC
>PVJH01014361.1:0-57057 GCA_004026705.1 Nesogale talazaci
TCTTGGATTTCCATCTCTCTTTGGCAATCATGTACTCTGGTGCCAATTTGATTAATAGTGTAGGGGTGGAGTCTAGCCTGTCAATCCGGAGATAGCCAATGAGACCTCTGTGTGGGCATGACTTTCTCCAGAGAATTCTGGGAAATCTTGCAGCATTTTTCCCTCTTGTAGACACTCTACTGACAAGACACAAGACTCAGTCCTTGGGAGACATTGTAGCTAACAAGACAAAAGATTGGCTCCCTGAGAGACATCTCTGAGGATTCATATGCCCTTACCCTAATGGAACCAGACCTCCGAAGCCAGAAAAAGCCACATAGAGACTCCTGCCAGTGCTGAAATGCTTGTGCAGCTACAGAGAGGACCCTGCCAGCACTGATATGCTTCTACCACCACGGATACACAAGACTCTGTGCTCACTGGTCTGTGATGTTCCTGGCATCATTGCATGTGCTTCGTGAGTCTGAACAGGACTTACGGATTGGTCTCAGATATGTGGAGTAATATCAGACTTATGGACTTGGACTGAACTGGACTGGGCTGGGATGTTTTCTCAATAATCAATTGCTCTTGATTGAATATAAAGCTCTTTCTCATAAAAATATGAGGGTCTCTGAATTTATTTCTCTAGTCAACCCAGACTAACACATCTTCTTTCAACAATCTATGGTCTTCCTATTTCGTGGTTCATCAGTTCTAGTAGCTACCAGCATAACATTTGACACAAGTACTGGAACCAGACTGGATTTATTCACTAATCCAACTGTATGAGCTAGCTTCTTGATATAATTTTCTATATAAGTATCTATATTTATATCTGTATCTTTATCTACATAGTTCTCTCTCTATATTTATATATGTAAATTATTAGTGCTTTAATATTATAATTCTATTTACTGTAAGTGAAATAATATTTATAAATATCTCCCCCAATTTAAGATGGGGATCTGTTCTAATGTCTCCTTTGTAAGTCAGTTCTGTTGTAAGTATTTTTTAGTTTTAACTTTATTATCTTTTATGATCAGTATCTTTATGAATCTTACCTTTACTTACTATATTTCATATCTGTGAGTGAACATCTGGAAATGATAATACCAGCAAATTATACATTGGTAACATTGTGACCAGTGTATGCAAAGGGGCTTTATGGAAAAAATATCATTACCTATTCCATTTTAACAAAAAACTTTTGTAGCCTCTTCGTATTACTACTAATAAGTTATTACAAAGCAAAGTAGGTGATTGAAAGCACAGTTCAACATAAATTAAATACTTCACAAGTAAGGGTCCATCAGTAAATATATAATAACTAAAGAAAATTGTTAGTTAAATCTTTGATTTTAAAAGGATAATATAAACTACAGCACCGGAAGAGAAAGTCTATTGAAATAAGTGAGGAAAAGGAAGGAGGTAAGTTGTTTTTTTCATGTTATATATTTTTTAATTAATAGACTTATTTATTGTGTCGATAGACACTTACTATCTACTGTAAGCCCAAAGGTGTCTGTTATCTTAGTGATGTATTTGTTCCTAAGCACCTATTTCAAAGACATTATAATTATATTATCATTTGGGACATCTTGTCTCCACTCTAGCTTCACAGCTGTCATCTGAGAAGTGTTTCATTTTGGCCTCCTTGGTTAGACCCTTGGTTTCCTGTGTGTCTTGAGTGTTTTTGACAGGTCAATCACCTCCTAAATAAATATGACATTAGAGGCCAGTGAGTGGTCAGATTTCCAGTTCTCTCATGTCAGAAGAGTCCTGTTTTACCCTTACTTAACTGGTAATTTGGTTGATATTCTGCCCAGTCTATGGTCAATCATTTTACTTGCTCTTTAGGAACCCTGGTTTGTATGTATGTGTGCTTTTTTCTCCTCTTCTGTTGGTATTTATTGCCCATTTCTATTTATGAATCATCAACTCCATTAACAACTGTTAGTGGTGATATGAGTGTTCTCTCTCGCCATGTATTTGTAGCTATTCAAAATTTGGTTTTAAATTCCAGTACTTTACAAACTATCTTGCTCCACCATCATTTTTTAAAATGAATAATTTGTTTTTTTTGTGACAGGCACTTTGAATCACCTGGTCTCATAGAAATGTCCATATCACTACATGAAAGATTAGGTTATTTCTTTTCATTTCAATTGGGCCTACACACTGTTATCAGTGTTCATCATTTCCTGCAGTGATTTCCTAATAGCCTTTTCACTGGTACTTTGCCACCAACCAGGATCCATTTATTTCAAATACGAAACTAGCTAGTGATTTCAGAAATCACTGTTCCTCTGATGAAATAAAAAATAGACATCAGTAATGTTATTTACTTTTTTCACATTAAATAATTATGAGATCTATTGAAGTACATGATAAACACTGATCAGCAAAGTGTTTTGACCTGAAGAAATATACCATTGGCTTTGGTATGTTTTGTAGTTTCAAGGGAGAAAGCCTTTCTTTAAACATGAACAACTTTAGGTAAAGTGTATTAAAGCCATTTTTTTTCCATCTGAAAGCACACAAAAGTACTACACACTGAAGTAACTACTTAAGCGGATTTATTTCATAATAGGCTTCTGTTTGTTGATAGGTGTCTTGAGCTGGTTCTGACTCCTACTGACCCTCCATACAACAGAAGAAAGATCTCTCAAGCCTGCAGCACCCTCACGATTGCTATGCTTGTGCCCACTGTGACAGTCAGTGTGTCAATCCTTCTTTTTGAGGACCTTCTTGTCTTTTGTTGACCCTCTGTTTACCAAGCATGATGTCCTTCAGGGACTGGTCTCTCCCAACAACATATCCAAAGTATGTTAGATGCCACCTCACATTCTTTCCTCTAAGGAGCACTCTGGCTGTACTTCTTCCAAACCAGATTTGTTCGTTGTTTTGGTCCTCCAAGATCCTTTCAATATTCTTTGCCAGCGCCATAATTCAAATACATATAGTCGTGCTCAGTTTTCCGTATTTAATGTTCAACTTTCACATACATATGAAGCCATTGAAAGAACCCTGGTTTGGGTCTGGCACACCTTTGTTCTCAAAACAATATCCAAGCTTTGTAATGCTTATAAAAATCATTTTATTGGGAGGATCTTACAGCTCTTATCAAAATCCATACCTACATCCATTTGTCAAGCTTTAACACTTTAAAGAGGCATTGTGCAGATTTACCCAATATAATTGTTAGAATGGGAATAAAAGGAAAGTAGACCCAGAGTGGGGGTTTCAATGAGTTAATGACCTGCCTGGGCAATGTTTAGATTGGAATGAGAGTAAAGGGGACAGGGTGAGCGGGGATTGGAAAACGGAGTAAACAGAGAATAGTTGGAAGTAAGAAAGGGAGAACAAGAGAGATTAAGAGACGGAGGGAGGGACATGTGGTCTCACAGGAAGGTAAAGAAAGAGAGAGGAAACAAAGAAATCCTTGCTAATAAACTTTTGGGACAGAAATAAGTTATCAATCATGCTTCCCTCTGATTGACTGTGAAACGTGCAGAGTGAGGAAGGTTTCTGTGCCATATCTGGAGAAGGTGAGGTGTCCCTTCATGCTTGCTGGGGATTGTGAAAGAATTAGAGATGCGGCCTATGACTGAGAACAGTAGCATTTCTGTTGGATCCTTTAATAATGTCATTTGATTTCTGGGTAGCTCATTCCATGCACAATGACTGTGCACCCAAGCAAGATGAAATTCTTGATGTTTTTAATCTGTTTATTTATCATGATTGATAGAATTATGAAGATTTGGGTTTTGTATACACTGAAGTAGCCCTAGTAGGTGCTATAATTACTTTATTCCCAGTGTCCATTGAAATCCCATAAAATTGCATTCAGGACTATTGCTAAAGTAATTTCTAGAGTTTAAGGTAGAATAGTTCAAATAGTATTACTCTCAGAGGGAATCAAACCAGTTCCACGTAGACTTTCTTTTTATGATAAGATTTGGGGAGAAATGAATAAAATAATCCTTAAAGATCTTTTTAAGATTAGAAACAGTTAATTATTCCAGAGGCAGATTATAACGAAAGAGATGCAAAATTAAAATTCTCTAATGTGTCCTGCTTCTCTAATCTCTAGAAATTCTTCACAATATTGAATTTTACATGTATTGGAATTTGTATATACTGCTGCAATATGCTTAGCATCGTTACTCATTATTCTGGTAATGAAATCTCATTTTGCTCAGGGTATGGTTTCTTTCCTAACTCAGCAGTATATCACACTCAAGTCCCATAACTTCTTAACTTTGGGCCAAAGTTATATATGAATAATTTTCTTCTTCTCTGGCAAAGTGCTTGCTATGTGATTAGATTAATTACCTGAGATTTTTCTAAATCTTTTCTGGTTGTAGACCCACAAATTCATGAGCACAAATTTTACTCACTTGAGAGAATGGAAGATGATAATCAGAGAGAAGGTCTCCTAGGTTAATGGTATTGCCAGATGTGGCTTTTAAAGGGCCCCATATGTAAGAGACCAATTAGCATTTGAGAAAGACTCCTAAACCTCCAGGTGGAGCTTACTTTTAGTATGTGTAATTAGGAGGCAACTAAGTCAAGGTGTAAGTCAGCAGCTACTTAATTTGATTAGACCCATGGCTACCTTATAATAAAGTGACCATATTTTAAGTGAGACACCATTGACTGGGGGGGAGGGGTTCTTGATGAAAAATTTGGTTGCTGTGGAGGAGCAAAAATTTTCATAGAATGCAAAAATAGTATTGTAATATATTTATTTTTATTTTTAAATGCCATAAGATGTTGATAAATTGTTAAAAAGTGGGGCATCTGGTCACTTTACTATAACCATATAAAAGGGAACATAAAAATTCTTGGAAAATTAGAAATTAAATCATAATTTAAATTTCCACAAATTGTTTGATGCTTGCATAGAACATGTAGGTGGTCTATCATCAAAATCCCCACCAACTTATCTATCAGTTTGTTTTACTCTGGTAGCTATGATTTCAGCAGCTACGACAGTGGTATTTCAAACACTAGCAGGGCCTCCCAAAGTGAGCAACTGACAGCAGAGCTCCCAGCCTAAGAACAGACTAATAAGAAGATATAGGCAGTCCACTTCATACAGAGGAACTTGTCACTGAAAACATTATTCAAAGCATCAAACATTGTCAAACACTAAAGGTATAATGGCCAGAATCAGACATTGGCAGGGATAGTGAAAGAACAGGAGCACCTCAGATCAGAAAGAGCTGCCTTCTCAAAGCAGAGTCACACACAATGATATCACTGGAGCTAAGCCATAGGAGTAAAGCTTTGGGGATTTATATTTGCTGATGGGTACATTCAAAATAAGAAGAAATCATTCAAAACTATTAATAATCAGAGCTAGGAATGTGCAAACTATGAATATAAGAAAATTTGAAGCTGTAAAAAAAGGAAACAGAACACAAAAATCTATAACTTAAAAAAAAACTATAACAAGCATTAATAAGCGTAACTGGACTGATATTGACCATTTAGAATCGAAAAATCATGGTTTAGTGTGCTGGAAATGGCACAGTCAAGAGCAACGGTGTTGTATTAATGGGAAAGCTTGACACTGAATAAGAAAGATGGAAGAATCAATACCTTTGAACCATGGGCTGATGAAGGATATTTCAAATGCAGTGAACTGTCAAAAGAACAAACAAAACTGTCTTGCAAGAAATATAGGCAAAAGGTTCCTTAGAAAGATACTGAGACTTCATCTCATATACTTTGGACATTTTTTCAGAAGAGAATAGTCCCTGGAGAAAGAAATCATGCTTGGGAAAGTGGAATGGCAGCAAAAACGAGGAAGGTCTTCTAAAAGATGTATGGCACAGGGACTCAGCAATGGCCTCAAACCTGGGAACAGTTGTGAGTACAGCACAGGAAAGGCAGTGCTTTCTTCTTTTGTGCTCTCAAATCATTGGGGCACTGTGATGTGGTACAACAACCAGAAGAAACAATAAGAATATCAACAAAATCATAAAATAGTGTGTCAATCTAAAATTCAGGAATAATACATTTATAGGTATATGAAAGAGCTCTGGTCACCATAATGTTTGTCTGGGTTGACTAGAGAAACAAATCCAGAGACACTCATATAAATGTATGAGAGAGAACTTTACATCAAAGAGTAATTGTTTAATAAGAAAACATCCCAGCCCAGTTCAGTTCAAGTCCACAAGTCCAATATTAGCCCTCAGCTCCAATACTAGTTCATGGATTTCTCTTCAGACTCGTGCAACACATGCAATGATGCAGAATACAGGGATATCACAGCTAGTGGGTGAAAAATGAGCATCCGGTGGAAGTGGGAGCATCTCCAGGACTCAGGTTGTGGTCAGCGTGGCTCCAGGTGACTTGAATGATGTCAAAGCAGAAACATAGTGTGTTCTGCCTCCAGGGAGGAAAAGATGAAGGGAGGAAGTTCCCAGAATCCTCAGGTGGCCTTGTTCACAAGGAGGCATCACCAGGCTGTGAGCTGATTGGCAGGTTGAACTCCACCCCTTCACTCTTAACAAGTTGACAGGAGATTATGGAACTACCACAGACTACCCCTTGTCAACTTGACACTTTTACACAACTCTTTAGCCATACACATTTTTTAAGCAATATTAAAATCATATCTGTAGCTAATAGGATAAAACTAAAATGCATATAACTAAAATTTATCAGCCTCACTTAGACATAATATCCTATAAGTAAACAAAACAAAAATATTCTACACTTAACAATTTCAGTTATGTGAATGCCTTCATCGCAATCCTATAATTCTATAAACACATTGCCTCCTTTGAGATTTTGCAAGTCAGTCACTTCATGCCTTATCCACGGCATCTAGGGTTGCACCAGACATTTCAAGAAGTTAGTAAATGCTTCTTGAGCTCTGTTGAATAAAGTCAAGCATGATAGATGATATTGTTTTACATGTTCCAATGTTAATTAATTCCAAAAATAATTTTAATTTCAGTTACTTCAGTTATGTAAAAATTATACAAGTCCTCTGCTTTTTTAATTATGCTGATATGACATAAGATGTAATTTGAGTTTTAAAAACTTACTCAATTTCCCAAGAATCATTCAAAAGCACTCTCTTTGAAAGTGAATTTATATTAAAAACAATGCTTCCAACACTGCAAATAGTTAATTAAATATAACTAAAATGAAATGTTCCTAACTTAATTAAACTAACTTTAATTTGAAAATTTAAAAGAAATCAGTTCTGCTAAACTACTTGTATATTCAGAGAATAAAACTGACAAAACAAAATTACAAAATGTCAAGCATAAAATGAATCAATTCAAAAAGACAAATAGTGTTTTTTAAGTGGTTGCAAGATAACATTTATAGATACAAAATTGTATAGTAGAGATTAAAAGTGGAGCATATTGTTTGAGTTATTAATTCATTCCTCCTATTACCTATTTAGATAAATAGAGGATTTCTATTTCTCTCTCAAGAACAATTAAACACTTTCTGGTTTATAATATTTTTCTTCTCTTTCCTTTATGAATACGACTTTCATACAACTATTCCTATATCTACACAAGATTTTCACAATACTGCTGCAACAGCTACACTGATTTCTGATTTCAAGGACCTGGCAACAAGGACACAGAATAAACTCTTGGGTATGAGGTGCAGTACCAAGAAAGGAGAGGGAGGCTACAGAATTATTAAGAAAGAAATCATCACAAACAAGAGGCAACTACTATTTCTAATTCAATTAAAATGATTTTCACATGTTTATTCACCACACTTCATTAGTTTGTGTCAATGGAGAACTTTGTTCCATAAAACCATGAGTTCTCCAAAATCACTACTTTTATTAGATTTATTATTCACATAGGTCTTTCAGTTTGATTATCACATTGCAGTTAAGGACATTTAAATAAATAATTTTAAAAATTACATAATTTTAGTAGCTGTGAATCAATCCTTATAAAATAATAAACTCTTTTAGGAAGTATTTCATGTGTATGGCCCAATATATGGATCTCAATCTCATGATAGACAAATATACATAAAACAACATAATATGTAATTGTTTCATTCCTATAAAGCATCACAGAATTTCAGAGATTACAGAAAGTCTATAGTAACAAACAAATGATTTTGCTCATGGGCAGGTAAGAACTTACAAGATTTTGCGATTATATTTTCCTATTGTGTTATTACTTGGCTAATAAGTGAAAGGGCGGTTACATTCTGGGACACTCCCCGCAGCAGTTGTGTTCTATTCTCTAAGGTCTCTGTGAGCTGGCATAGACGCCATGGCAGTGAAAGTGAGAGATGGTTTTGCCTTTCCCCATAGGTAACTGAAATCATACAGTCTGTACTTTTTTTCACAAGTAAGCTTCTTTCACTTTTGCTTTTGAGTATACCTTAAAGCTGTCCTTTAGGTCAGAGTACAACCTCTGCAGAGGTTTCTTAAGGAGAAATCTTTGCAGAATCACATCAAGAGATCTTCATCTCCCATGAAGTCACTTGTGGGTTTAACCACAGAGCTTTTAGTTTAGGGCCCAGTGTCACCAGAGCTCCATTTTCTTTCACTTAACAATATGTATTTAAGGATCATCAGTATTTTTTCTTGGCTTGGTAATTAATTTTGTTTTATTGATGAATGATATCACATTGTATGGATATTTTAGTTAATCACTGCACTTTTAAAAATCAGTTTTACCCTTCTGTAGTTTTATTGTGCATTGATATTATGACATTTACTTCCATGATAATTGCATACTTAATATCATAAATTGCACAGTGCATAGTCCCCATCATCATTTATAAAAGGTCATTCTTCCCAGTCAATCCTTGTCTGGTAGTTTTACTGAAACTTCTTCAATGTCATAGCAACAAGCAAGTCTTCACTGATAGACAAGTCATGGCTGTGCACAAATGGATTGTCTGGGAATCAAATCTGGGTCTTCAATATGGATACTAAGAATTGTAATCCCAACAGTCATGAACCTTGCCCATGTTGAATAAAGTTCTTTTAAAACATCATTTGATTACAACTATTTTAGTTGAAAAGAAGTCATAGGAATATTATAATTTAAAAAATCCCCAAAGACTACATATCAAATATGAATAGCATAGGAAGAAACTGTACTATCATGTTTTGCTTCAAAATAGTCAAATTAAATGCCATCTTGAAATATAATTGAACAGAAACAGGCATGACCAAATGGAAAGA
This sequence comes from Nesogale talazaci, assembly GCA_004026705.1. Taxonomy (NCBI): domain Eukaryota; kingdom Metazoa; phylum Chordata; class Mammalia; order Afrosoricida; family Tenrecidae; genus Nesogale; species Nesogale talazaci. The sequence continues at coordinate 9,185 of PVJH01014361.1, forward strand.
ATGTGGACTTCATTTCTTCTATAACTAAAATTAATCTGCTCTGAATGCCTTTTATTCTGTGGAGGAAACTGTAGTTTAAATAATCCATCTTTCTTCTGGCTCAGTCTGATGATATGTGATATTAATACATCATTAAAGAAAAAGCTTTCACAAATGATGTATTAGTATAGCACATCACTGAAAAAATCAGTAAGGTTACACAATTCAATAGAGTTCAAGCTTTTCTTGGAAGACCGATTTTTTTTTATTGAATCTGTCTGAGATGTTAAGAATCATAATGATGGCTGTTTGGTTTCTATTAGTTATTACAAATCTCTAAAATAGGCATAAATAGAAAAATATAGGAAAGTGCAATGTTTTATATTTTTCATGATCATACAAGAACTAAATGTGGTACTTTGAAAAATTATATTGAGATGAAATTTCAGACATTTAAAAAATATCTGACATTTAATTTACTACCTACAAATTCTTAATAGAATTCAGTTAGAAAAATTTGTTTTATCAAAACCACCTCTTTCACTATTAACCACTAATGCTTCGTATTTTTAGATCTCATATCCCACATGAAAATCAACCAGATATAAATTGCCTGGCTTACTATTGAGTTGTTAAAAAAGAATTTAATAAGAGATTAAAATTAGACACATTAATGTGTAATGGTTGCCATTAAAACACAGCATAATCAATACTCACAAAGCCAAGTCAAAGAAATAATCTGCAGTGATTAAAAACTTATACAAATATGCTCACTACAATCATATTTTAAAATTTATATTTCTGCCCATGTATGTTTCCTATTCTTCTGTCTACTACCAAATTCTTTTATGAACTCCTAAATTGGTTCTTGAATTTTTGTGAAGTACAAAAAAACAAAACAAAAACAAGTGTACAAAATTTTTAAAGGTTTTCTCTTTTTACCTTGTCTCTCTTACAAGTTACAATGAAAATTGGTTATTATATATTTATTTGATTATTATTACCTCTAATGACTGAGAAGAATATAAATGATATGCTGTGCTAAAAGAAGAAAAACTGTTTCTGGCATAGTACAGGGGTTGGCAAATTTTTGAAACAGAAGAGTCAATCGCAAGAGTTCATCGCAACTATTAAAAATTATCTGATTCATACTTTTTTTTACAAATAAATGAAATCATCATTAGCTGAAACTATGGTTGTTTTAGTTTTATTTTCAGTTTTACTTCGGAGCCACTATCATGTACTGAAAGGCAAGAAGAGCCCCATATCAGGTCTCAGTTTGCCAACACCTGGCCTAGAGAAAAGGCTAAACTGATGAAGTCAAATGATTATTAAGGGAGTAGTACCTGCTGAATCAACTATTCAAGAAATGCAAGGGCAATTTTCATAAAAGTAGGCACAACCCAGGGATAGAGAAAAGAAAATTAAATTTAGGTATTTTAAAAGAATTAGTATATATTAGATAGTACTATTAATATTGAATGCTTCTTCTACCTGGTATTATAAAACTGGCCTACAAATGTCAAGGAAGTCAATGCATATCATGATCACAGAGAGATTGTAAGTTTACTACCACCCTATACATTATTGGATATGGGAGTTAGGCATTGTCTGGAAGGAGTAGGTTTTATTTTAAGCCAGAAGCTTATGTAAATTTGAGAGTTTATGTGGAAATTTGAGTCCCACTCCAATTTGTTAAGAAAACAGGGGATTTACATTCAAAGGAAAAACCTGCAGATAAATGGGGAGGAACACTGACCTTTTGAATTTTGAGCAATTTATTTATTGTTTGATGCATGGGTGTAGGAAACTATTCTATGAGTGAGATTTTAAAAGAATCATTGAACAGATAACCTGGTTGCTTTCATTATAAATACCTGGTCCCACTTATTGATGGTAGTTCGGGAAAAATGCAACCGTCAAAGAGGGACTGAGCTTGAACATATTTCATTGGTACCTGTGATGGCCACAGAGGCGAGGATTGAGGAAAAAGAATGGATGGCCTAAAGTTTGAAGTGCTGTATAGATATTGAGATTATGGATATGATTCTCCTCATCAGAGAATATAAAAAGGTGTCTACTTCTCTGCTTTCTCCTAGGGCTCATTTAAGGCTGAGATGAATAAAGGCTGTCCTATGAAAAGAAATAATTACCACTGTAAACTGGTGTACATTGCTGCAATCTTAAAGGATGGCATGATTTGCACTGGAATCTCCTTATGAATGCAAATACTGAAAGTCCCCAGAGGAGGTTAAGATATTCAGATCAATGAGTTTGCTTGTCTCCGTAGATTTATGGGTGACAGGACAGGCAATTTAAAAATTGATTATCGAAAATTAAGAGAGAAAAATGCTGGTTGAAAAGATTTTATGAATGTGCTTCCAGTAAAATAAATCAAGGGGGTAGGTGAAGCCTTCACATATGAACGAGACAATTACTACAAGAGTCAGGGGGTTTAGTGTTGTTCCTCTAGCTAGAGTGCTGTAACACCCCCAAACTACCCTTTCTCGATGGGACTGGATGGGAGAACATGTGAGAAGACATGAATAGGATTCAGTTGTGAATGACTGTTAACAGGTTTTTGGGTTTTTTTTTTTTTGGTAATTACCATTCTGCTGGATGTAAAATTAACCATCTCAAATGGAGGAGAGTAGGCACATGGGACTAGCAAAAACCAGGTTTCAGAGCTTGAGGCAGAGCAGAGGTCATTGCAGTCCACAAAGCAATTAACACTGAGTGCTTCTTGAGAAGAGACTGATCTGTGGAGCGGGGTGCCCACTTAATTTGAGGATCTGTATGTCTTTTGATTGAGATTCACAGAAGAGTGGTATGCCCTGTGAGCATTGATTAGCAGCCCCTAAAAGAGTTTCATAACATATCCTGACTGATGAATTTTATCTTGAACATTTCTAATCTGAATTGTAACCTGTTAATTTCCATAATTGTGGGCATTTCTGTGTGCTCTGAATGGTCATTGCAATGGATTAAAGAACTCACAAAGAAGTTCTATGAATTGAAAAAGATCTGATGACAGTGGTTTTTTTAATAAGCAACAAATGGATGATAACAGGATCTACTGAGCCCATATACAACAGAACAAAACATTGGTCCTGTGCCAGACTCACAATTACTCACTTCTCTGCAAGTATTAATATTAAAAATTGTGGTGGAGTGAAATTTCTTAATATTAAAGTGACCAGATTTTAAGCAGGACACCATTGACCGGTGGGTAGGATTTTTGATTAAAAATTGGTCTATTAGGAGCAACAAAAATTTTCATAGAATGCAAAAATAGTATTGTAATATATTTATTTTAATTTTAAAACATGGTGGAATGTTGCTAAATTGTTAAAAAGTGGGACATCTGGTAACTTTATTAATAGGCTCTTATAAATTTCTGTGACTCCCACCAAATGACTAGATGACACCATGCTAACAAGGCATTTATAATAATAATTTTGGGTATTGGTCAGTTTTTGTTACTAACTCCCTGATTCTTAGGATGAGTGATCTTGGAAAAACAGAAGAATACCCCAAATGATCTCAGAAGAACACGTTTAAGATCTGTTTGAAGTGGCAGAGACCGCCAAGGCCAGATGCATTTCTGACTGAGGCATGGGGACTCAGAGGAGCAGTACCCAGATTATGGACTATCTTCTCCTTAGTTGGCCTAAGACTATGAAACTGTGTGAAAGGTGGGCTGCCTCTCTGATTCACAGAGACACGGGCCAGGGGATCATGTCACTAAGAGACTAAGAACAAGAGAAAGAGAAGGCTAACACATGGCTGAGAGGCTGGACTTCTGACTGAGGAGATCAGTGACTGGTTCCTTACTTTTGCTGACTCCGACTTGGAGTAACATTTTAATTTCCCTAATAAAAAACAGAAGACAAAACAAAACAAACTCAACTTTCATCAGGCTTGGTGGTGATCTCTATGGAACGTCCTCTGTGAGTAAAGACTATAATTCTTAACAGGATTAGAAACCGTTATCTTTATCCCACAGAGGAATTGAGGTTTTCCAACTTCTGGCCTTATGGTTAACAGCCCAGTGGTTAACCACTACACCACAACGGTGAGTATTTTTTTTGAGTTCTGTGTGACCATTGCAGCAGGTTATCAAGCCGAGGGTATATGAAGAACAGCGTGGGAAGGATGAGTGGTATCAGAAGGATGGACAACAGAGACATGTCTGACCTCTATGTATAGAAATAGAAGTCAGATATGGTCTTCATTGCTAATAACTGCAAAGATATTAGTATAGAAAATATTATAGGCATAAAAGTAAGTATGAGAAGTGTTGATAAATATAGAAAGTATTTCTCAGCAAAGTCCCTGCATGCATTTAAGTTGTCCTGAGAAATCTAATCTTCATGTTGTAGTCTCTAAAAAAGAATTTTGGGAATTATAGCCATTAAGCGTGATAGCAATGTGCCTAGCTAAAAATCTGTGTTCTTCTAATGTAAGTATAGGGCAATAATTATTGGAATGATTTTACTGCCACAAGCATCATTTGCATATTCAGAACAAGATTTGTTTGTTTGTGTGTGTGTGTGTGTGCGTGCACATTGAAAGAGCTTTGTACTTTTATATCATGGTTCTCAATTCAAGAAATAGTAGATAATCTATAAATACTGATTTGAATAAATAATTCAATGTCTTTATAAATTATGCATGTGGGTGTGTATATAAATTTTACATCAAGTAGCCCCAAAGTTGGTAGAAAAACAAAAATTGAGTGACTATGAATAAGATGGCAAATTCTTTTTGGTGTTTGAGTTAGATAGTTCCTTAAAACATAAAAAAAGAAAGGATGCATTTAATATGGCTTTATAAAAGGATCATAGAGAACAAAAAAAAAAGGATCATATGGGCTGAGCTCCGGTGGCATAGTGGTTGAGTGCGGTACTGCAGCCCACTAGCTTGGCAGTTCAAATCCAGCAGTAGCTCTGCAGGAGCAAGGCTGGGCCTCCCAGTTTCACCAGAGGGCAGTGATGCAAACCCCCCCCCCCCAAAAAAAAAGGATCATCTTTTTACATGGTAGGACATATGTGATATTTTCACTTGCTATTCTTGGCAGGTTTTATGACATATCTCTTCATGTTTAATCAAAAGAACATCAGTTTTGTAATTCAAGGAATACTTTTTTCTTGCCAAAGGTGATTCTATTTCAATATATTTTCCAGCAAGGAAAATAATTGCATGAAAAATAAAAGCAATCCAATTTTCAATCTCATCCTAAGTCAATTGCCATTATCACTAAAACTAGTCTCTCATTAACATTCTCAAACAGCACTACTTTTTTGTCTCTGGAATCCTGTAAACTTTTGCATTGCTTTACTAATAAATCCTACAAGATACAAATACACAAATAATAGTAGTACTAAGAAATTTATAAAACATACGGCTGTTCTAGGCTTCCCACTGATTAGCTACTTCACTTCCTTCCTTGCAAAAAAATTAGCTCCACTGTTACACATGTGTCAGTAGGGCCAGTGAAAAGTCTGCAATTTGTTCTGCATATATCATTATCATGCCTCTCCTGAATAAGATATCCAGTTAGAGTGAATGATACCCATATGACATAATCTAGTCAATGGCCATATTGTATATGGTGGACTAACTCTTATTGTTAAAAGAAATGAGTATAAGTGGGAAGACTTGTACTAAATAGTTTCCTATTTATATAGTGACAGAGTGGGAAGTTGCTATTTAGACTTTACCCAGAAGAATTGGGTTTCTTTGTTGCATAAAGAAATTTACTGAATAGCTGCTAGTCTTTCGGTAACTACTTATTCCTATACATTTTAGATTAACAACAAACATCATGAGAAGAACCATTTATTCTGAGCAGTTTCTCTTCACTCAAACCAAATATTGTTCAAAAATAGCAATGTAAATGATTTATTATCAAAAAGTGATTTATTATCACAGATTTACTTAATTTCAACATAATTCTTTGAAGTACTCCTATTGTCTCCATGTTTTACATAAGGGAGTGAGTCAGAAGTATTGCAATAGATTATCCCAGAGCTAGGGAGTGGTAGAGACAGACTAAAAATCAGACCAAATGAAGATTTTTCCATCATTTAAATCCTTGAAACATTTATAGCTGTGTAATTAATTTTATAGGCAATCTTATTGAAAGTACTTTCATAGAAGGAAAATGATTCCAAGTGGAAATTCATATTTACACTTAAAAGTATTAGAAGTGATAGCTATGTACATGGGTAACTGTATAAAGTCTTTTTTATATCACAAGCGCTTTCAAACATAGTAGATGTTTAAACCAAAGTAATAACAATCTAGTAAAAATCAAACTTGATGCTGATGCATAGTGAGTCTATAGGGCAGTGGGTTTCAGTAATTATGGAAAATAGAGTATAGAAAATGAAACACAGCACAATATATTGACTTTTTATTATTTTTACAATTTGGAAAATGAAAATCAAATTTGAACTAATTGAAATTCAAACTCAGTTGTCCATTAAGAAAGCATCCCAATCCAGTCCAGGTCAAGTCTACAAACCCAATATTCATCCCTATGTCCACTACCAGTCTATACATTCTTCTTCAAATTCATGCAGCACATGCAATGATGCCGAATGAAGGATGAAAGATCACAGGACAGTGGGTGGAAAGTCTTGTAGATCCTGTGGAGTGGATCCACATCTCCGCACTGGTGTGGTTCTCCACTGGCCTCTTCAAGCTTCAGGGCTCTGATTCAGTCAACATAACGCCATCTGGCTTTCCATCAGGAATGTCTCATATGGAGTATGTGTGTGTCCCACCTTTAGTGAACTACTTATCTTCGTAGCACCTCCAAATGAGGTCCTCAATCTGCAACCTGATGGCTAAATTCCAAACTTGCACACTTAACACTTTCAAATTTACACCAGGTAATATAACTGCCACAAGGGACTATCAAATAATCCTAACCATGCAAATGAAAAAGCAAGGAAGATGTGTGCACACAGTGATATATGTTGTTTTTTCCCCCCATTTGATGTCTATTGCCCAGACCTTTCAGCACTTTCACCACCATGTGACCCTGCTGGCTGTTGTGCTTCTTCTGTGTGGGTGTGGTCTCTTCTCAGGTAAATGGTCTATTGTTTATCTTCAGGCTTTCAAGACCCCAGATATATCCTTTGATGGCTGGGCACCATCAGCTTTCTTCACCGCATTTGTTTGTGCACCCATTTTACTTCAGTGATCATGTTGGGCCCGTGAGCCTCACGGAATGCCAGATTCATAGAACAAAGTGTTCTTGCATTGAGGGAGCACCAGGGTAAGGGTCCAAGGTCCACTTGCTACAAATATAATATTTGGCCCATAGATATGTTCTTAAATTTATTCCCACCTTATAATAGATAGATGTATTTATGTATGGACATACCTATGTTTAGACCTCTGTAAGTGCCCTTTGCCTTCTAGCACTTTCCTCTATTTCCTTCTGTCTCCCTCCTGTCCCACCATCATGTTCCACCTTCATTGGCATTTCATTGTTTTCTCACAGATGCATTGTCTTTGCTTATTCCTGACCAGACCTCCCACACCCTCCTTTCCATTGATTCCCTACCACTTGTTGCTCCCCCACCCTCGTCCTTGTGTTTGTTCCCACCCCCTTCTCCTCTACTCTCTCATGCCCCCAGGAATCATTTGCCCAGTCCTTTCTGTGGAGCAATGTGGGAGCAGGAACAAGAGTGGTGAAGAAAGCAGATGGTGCCCAGCTATCAAAAGATATAGCATCTGGGGTCTTAAAGGCTTGAGCATAAACAAGCAGCCATCTAGCTCAGGAGAACAAAAACTCACTTGCCTGTGTGATCATGAGGTACTGAAACAATCAGGTATCAAAGAACAAAAATCAAAATCAATGGACCAATTGACTCCCGATATCCCTGAAGAAAAATGGATACAGAGGCAAACAGAGTAGAAGAAACGATGGTGTCCAGCTGCCAAATGATTGAATGCCTGGAGTCTCAAAGACATGAAGATAATCGAGTCGCCATTCAGGGCAGAAACAGCAAAGTCCACATGCAGGACGCACACCTGCATGCATGATCAAGATTGGCTGAAGGGAGCAGATATTGAGCATCAAAAAACAAGAATTACATCATTACAAAGGAGGGGGAGAGCAGAGTGGGGACCTAAGGCCCACTGGTGGATAATTGGTCACTCCTTTACAGGGGAGTCATGAGTAGGAGACAGACCAGTCAAGGACAGCTGGGCAGCGATTGTGCATACAAGTTTCCTCTAGTTCCTGAAGTCTTCCCCCACCCCCCACCAACCATCATGGAACCAACTCTACCTTACAAATCCAGATGGACTGGAGAAGGTACCCTAGGATAGAAGGGAGCTGGACATATGGGGAAACCAAGATGGATGAGCCCCTTCAGGCCAATGGTTAGATTGCAGATGCTGGAAGGGTGGAGAGAAGGTGGGGTAGAGAGATGGAACCAACAGCAAGGATATACACATAAGCTCCTATGTGAAGGATGGGCATCAGGGGAGTGGGTTGGGGGAGAGGTCAGGCAGTGTAAGATATGACAGAACAATAACAATGTATAAAGTATTGAGGGTTGGAGGGAGGCGAGAGCAGGGGAAGTGGGGAAGGGATGGAAAAGCTGATACTAGGGGCTCAAGGGAAAAGGCAGACGTTTGGAGAACGATAATAGAAGTGGACATGTGAGGGTGCTTGACACAGTATGTTTATTTATGTATTGTGAAAAACGATGTATGAGCCCCCAATAAAATGATTTAAAAAATGAAAAAAAAGTAAGGAAGAAACTCAAATCATTGATTAAATTTGCATTACATTAACTTTTTCCACAAAGGAAAAGGCTACTAGAGAGCACCACCTTATGCAGGATTCCATAATAACAAAGAGAGAGGAGATATAATACATTTTAAACAAAGTGCTCATTTGTACATTTTAAATGGCAAGCATACAAATAAATAAAATGAAAAATTCCATTTTGCATGAGAAGTTCTCCAGCCAAGAGGAATCTTAAGTAGAAATGTACAATTAAACTTTCAGATTCAGTGTAAAAGTTGTTCATCAAAAGCAGAGGTGAGAGGCTAAGCCCCGGTGGTGTAGTGGTTGTGCGCAGGACTGCTGCCCACTAGGACGGAGGTTTAATTCCAGCAGTGGTGCTGGGCCTCTTAATCCCACCACTAGAGAGCAGTGATGCCCACCCCCCCCCAAAAAAAAAAAAAGAAAAAGAAAAGCAGAGGTGAGAGAATGCTCTGCAAATGGAACAGGGATTCTTTCTGCTGGTCTTTTGATTTCTCAGAAACTTCTTGTGAAGAATAGTGAGGTTCATAGGAATTCTACATGTTTTGCTGTATATATTGGAGTGGTTGACTTCTTAATGTACATGGTCCCACTGGATGGTGACCATCATAGGTAATTGAGAGTCATTTTAAGCAAAGAGCCTGGAACCTTGACCAAAACCAGGGAAAGATGCAACCCTGGGCAACTGGTTAATATCATCGTGTTATCAAACAACTGAGATATTTTGAAATATGACTGTCCCCACAGGCCATTCTATAAAGACATTTTGCAGTCATCATAGAGTGTAGAAAATTTGTCTCTATGAATTAAATTTTCATATTTTCTAAAATGTTTTGGATGTAATTCTTAATAGATTGTTGACAAGTTCAAGTAATGAGACAAATTGCTAATAGTAAAGAAATCATTTAAAATAATAATTAAATTACAGAAATAAAACCTATTACTCTATACCTATTACTGTATACTGTACTCCTTTAATTTTTATCAATGGGAAGTGTGACACTAGGATTGAACACATCAGAAGATAGACATGCTAATTATACCCATAGTTTCATAAGTTTATATTTTAAAACATATTTGCAATTATCATATAATTTAGAATATAATGGACAGGAACATATTTCTAGGTCTTTTACCAGTAGAACTGATGGCTGTGTTCCATTTTGGTTAGTTGGCTCATGCTTAGTCAATAAGCCACAAGGGTTCTTGAAAGTGTATATAACCATTTCAAATGGAGATATTGATCATATTTTTCCAAGATGTAAATTGGGTACAAAGTCATGATTATTGCTCTTTTTCTGGAGTATCCACAGAATCCTCTCAACAGAAAGTAACCTATGTAACTTCTTGTTCCACCACAGGGAATGTGGAAGAAAGAGTAACTATCTGAGGGATAGAAACTTAAACCAAGAAGCCATGGTGGTGCTGTGGGATAAGCATTAGGCTGCTAAACTCAAAATCAGCAGCTCAATCTGGCCGGTTACTCTACTGGAGTAGATGAGGCTGTCTGTTGCAGTTACACAATTTTATGCCAACTTGATAAAAATAAATGAAGGGGTGGAGTCTAGCTTGCCAATTGTGATCCATCCTTGTGGCCATGACCTTCTCAGGAGAATTCTGGAACTTCTTCTCTTTCTCCCAAGAGTAGGGACACACACTCTCTCTCCACTACACATTCCTGTTGAAAAGCCACATGGAGCTAGAAGGGCTGATAGAAGCCAGAGCCCTGGAACTGGTGGAACCACGTGGAGACCCACACCAGAGAATAGATATTTCTACCACCACTAGACTGGACCCACCCCTGGCCCTTTATCTTGCTACATTCAGCATCATTGCGTGTGCTTCATTAGTCTAGAGACAAATTTATGTTCTAGTATTGGACACATGGGCTAATCTGATCTGAATTGGGCTGGGATGTTTTCTCAATGTACAATTGCTCTTTTATATGAAGTTCTTTCTTACACACATACAAGTGTCACTGAATTTGTTTCTCTAGTATACTCAGACTAACATACTGTCTGTTCTCCAAAAGATTTATAGTCTTAGGAATTCTCTGAAGAGTCACAATAAGAACCACTCATTAACAGTGGGGTTTTCTTTGGACTTTGGAATTTTAAAGGGCATAAAATGTAATAAAGAAAAGTATAAGGACTAGAAGCTGTTGTGAAATTAAACTTTGAATTACATATTTAGGATAAATGCTAAAATAAATAAACAAGCACATAAACAAATTAATCCTAATGCAATAGAATTATGTGTAAAGAAAGATCCAGGGAACACAACAAGGAACAGGAGAATCAAGGTCTCCGTTTTCATGAGTTCATATTCTAGTGTGGGAGACACCTCAGACAGACAAATAACCAACATTGTGTATAATGATAAACAGAGAAAATGTAATAGAGAATGATTGAGTGGATTCAATCACTATAGAAAAGATCCTTTATTGGCAATGTGAAGGTTATAGTAAGGACCTGTGCATATTTGAAAGTCATCTGTGCTTAGTAAATGAATATACTCTGAATACAAAATTCATACAGCTCTCTGATGTTGTTACTAATTTCCACCAGTGCCAGCATTATATTTGTATTTGCAAAAATGCTAGAGGAACAAGTGCATGTATATAAAGAGAAAATACAGAATCAGTTTTTTGGAAATGAAAATACTATGAAAAAATATATAGCACTAGGGGACTGGATATTCAAGGAAGCCAAGCTAGTGCTTGCTTGTCTAATGAGCAGATGTCAAGAATAGGAAGGCCATGAAAAAATCTCCCTCTTACTGAAATCCTAAATTGTAACTTTACACTACTTTTATTTTGATATGCGTGTCTTTAAGCTACTTTCTGAAGCACCTAGAACCAGCCTAAAGTCAGTTAGAGTGCATCTGTTTGTGTTTACTTTTCTCTTGAGTAATTAAGTTTGTTAGTCCCTGTAGACTAGAGAAATAATTCATAGACATGCATATGGATTTAGAGGAATTGTTTATATACAAAAGAAACGGAACATTGAGAAAGCATCTCAACCCACTCCAGTACAAAATCATAAGTCTGATATTAGCTTACATGCCCGACACCAGTCTATAATGTCTTCTTCCGACTCACAAAGTCACAGGCCAGTGGATGCAGAGTCCTGGCACTGGCAGGGGTCCCCTCATGGTTCCTCGTTTCCTGGGCTCAGGGAGACTGTGCCCTGAGTGGTTCTCCAGTTTCAGAGTTCTGGTTCCATCAGGGTAAAGCTGTGTGGCTTCTCCTCTGGCTCCTCCAGCTCCTGGAATGCTGCCATTTTGTCTTGTCCATAATTCGTTGTCTCTGAGACTAACTCCCAACAACTGGGGAGATAGCTTGTCATCTCCACGAGGGAAATATCACGAGATTTCCCAGAAGTCTCATGAGAAAGTCATGCCCACACGGAGGCCTCATTGGTTACTCAATGACTATCTCCATATTAACAGGCTAGATAGACTCCACCCCTACATCTCAATCATGAAATTAACATAAGCCTATGATCGCCACACAAGAATTGCAGGATCCTTTACTGGAGGTACTGCAATGTGATGGACACCTAACTATGCCTGTTCTCAGCCCAGAACTCTGCAGTTAGTGATCTCTATTGTGTTTTAATAAATGATTTCCCCCTGCTCTTTCTTCCCCCTAAAGATTTTGACAGGTAGATATTCCAACCTGCATGTTGTACTTTTTGTTACAAGGTAATAAAAATGGGAATAAGCCATAAGGAAAAAAAACTACAGGGATCATATGCTTTCATTTGTCCTCTCAAGCTATCTAAAGAGAAAGATTTTGTTGCTATTAGAAATTATTTGGATATTAGATATTAGAAATTATGAGAAGACACTCTGCCAGCTGAATAGGGTTTGAAAGAATGCATTAAAAGGTTGTGGAGTAACTTACAATTGATTTGCTTCCAAATCATAGGGACCGTCCAGGGCAGAGTAGAACTGCTCATATGGATTTACCATGCTGTAAAGCACACACCTTCCCCCTTGAACCAGTTAGTGGATTCAAACTGCTGCCCTAGAGGTTAGCAGCTAACACAAAACACAATAAGCTACCAGGTCTCCTTCCTGGAAGGAATAAAGGAAGAAAAATATTTGCAGGTGAATTTAAAAAATGGAGAAACAAACTGGGTATCCTTTGAATAAATTGGAAAATGGAAGTAAATGAGAGTGAGGAGGAGATAGATAGATGATAGATAGATAGATAGACAGATGATAGATAGATAGATAGATAGATAGATAGATAGATAGATAGATAGATACAGTTATAGGATGAGAATTTGAGAATTGCTCCCCAAGAGAAACATTATGACACAATATAACTTTTGATACTTTGGTAGTCAGCATTTTAGTGTTTTTGTTTGTTTCTTTGAATATGACACCATGCAGGCATTCAGAATACCCAGTTTTAGGCTGGGCAGGGTTTGTAGGATGTGTGATATCAATATGGCAATAAAGTAGCACCTACAAGACAGACTTTGCAGAAACCAGTGCAGTGGGCAGGGGGCGGGGGTGGGGGCATGGAGATGGATATCTTACACTTCCAGACAATGAGATGTTTCAGCATAAAGATAAATGGACACAGATATATTAAACTATAAGAGCTGCAAAGCCTACCTCCTGATATATTTTCCTATGTCCTAGGGTATGTGCATAAACCATAGAAGCACAGCTCTCCAACTTGCTGTGCTCCAATTTTCCCTGGTCCTGGAGGCATTTGGGGTAGACAGATGAACAACCAAGTTGCAGGGACATAGCTCCATATGACCTGCCTGGGACAGACATAAGCACACATAGGCTGGGTTCTTGGACCAAGCCAAGGGAGTTCCATTCTGATCCCCTCACAGCCTATATGTCCCAGATAGGGACAGCACAGCCTACCCAGCCAGGTGAGGATAACTTTATAGGGCAGCCTGGAATGAATATAAAAATGAATTTGTTAACGCTCCACACAAGCCAGGGGAGTAAGCCACACTAATCCCCCATTCCTGAGGTAGAACTCTGCATGGCCCCATCTTAAGCACCATTAAAAAACTACTATTCAGAGGCTTTCCCTCTGCTCATCTTCTTTTGTTCAAACGGCACTAACTTGCTCCATTAAGCCATGGACTAGCATGGCAGTACAAGGATAGCTGAGAGATCTGTCCCCTCCCCCAGGATGGAAGCAACAGCACCTGGCCTCAAGACAGTTTACAAGGCTTAGGAGTTGGGTGCTACTGGCTGGAGGTCCCCCCCCCCACCCCCAGCATAAGGGTGAAACTTCTCCAGAATTTTACATAGCACAGACAGGGAGTTTTCACTTGAGACAAGGACCATAAGCTCCAAGGTCCAGAGGGCGCTCCTGGCTGAGGTACTGGATAGACTGAGCAATAACAGAGCTGTCCCATGACATACCTGTCTGGATCCTTCTTATCATCTCTGCCTCCCTCACTTCTAGACCACCTAGGTAGTTAGCAGTTGTTGACCTAACTCCCCCACCCCTTCTTGATCACCAACATCAATGGAAAAGAGAAAACCCCATTCTCTCTGACCTGAACCACCAGTGTTATTTCTTTAAGATAATTAACCCCAATCCTAAAAATACTAGATTCATAGACATACCAGATACCACAATTATGCCCTTTGCCTTAATTTCAATACTACCCTGACATCCTAAAAGACCACAGGTGCTAAAACAGCACTGCCAGACACTTTCCCCAACTATTTAAAGGACCCATGTTCTACACAGTCCTGATTTCTCCCCAGGAAAAGGTCTGGACGTCAGTTGTTGTTTTTTTTTTTCTGGTATTGCTGTTGCTTTGTGGTCTATCATTCATATAACTTCCCACTCTTAAAAACAATATGTATACTACCCATAGAGTTCATCCTTAATCAGAACTTCCCATCTGTTGGTACATGTAATGACCCCATCACCTATGACAAAATCTCACCTAATATTTTACCCTTTTGCTTGCAATTGACTTCTTTTCTTTCCCCTAGTCCCTCAACACATCATCAAGCTAGCACTCACCTCAAAGATGAAGCTCCCTGGCAAACCTTAGAACTCAAATAAACAAACATTTACAGCTCTTGAACTTCCTACTCTATTATTAGTATTACTTTTAGTTTGAATACTTTTATTTTTGCCCCCTTTTAAATTTAATTTTAACACATTGCTTATGGATCCTGAATTTACTCGTGTTTATGGTTTAATGCAAAAAAAAAAAACCCCAACTAACAGAAAAGACAGTTGGGTAAGTTGGTAAAAAAAAACCTGGTCTTTAATGTATTAATATATAAACTTTTATTCAAAGCCCTTTTTTGCCTAATATTTTCCTTTCTTCTATGTTTTCCTTTCTTTCTAATCCTCATGAAACCAAGGCTAACACCAAATCTTACAATTTTTCTCTCTCAAATATTATTAGCCATTCCTTGTTCTTTGCAAAACAAGGTACATTTTCATCAAATTTCATTTTTTTAATCTACGGATTTTTTAAAACAAATTTAACACTACCTGATTCCTCTATTTTTGTTCCCCCCCCCCTGTCCCTTTTGAATATTTCCCCTTCTACTCATCAGTCTCCCCACTAGCATAAATTCAAACACTCTCCCCCAGATAGATAATACAAAATGCCTGGCACACCTCAACTGTATTACTGAACATAGTTAACTTTTGCCACAAAATGCCATCTCCAGGTCCCCACCCCCCTATTGACTACAGGAAAGTCAACAGCAGAAGATAACAGTTCACATAAAAAATGAGAGAAACATCCACAAATAACTGAATACCAGGCAAACCTAAGTGAAATGCCTGACACCGAATAAGCTATAGAATTACCAGGATAAAAACTTAAAAAAAAAAAAAGGTTGAACTCAAACAATAGATGGAGAAAGAGTCTGAGAGGAAAAGTGAAAAAATATAAAACCTAGAACCCTCACAACAAGACTGTGTTAGACCAGATTGACTAAGGAAGTAAATCCAGAGTCACTCAAATTTGTGTAAGAGAGACTTTTATTTCAAGAAGTAGTTATATATCAAGCAAGCATCTCAGCCCAGTCCAGAACTAGTCTATACGTCCCTCCTTAGACTCACGCAGCTATATAAAATGATGCAGAATGCAGGAGTTCACAGGCCAGTGTGTGCAAAATCTTGTGTATCCAATGGTAATAGATTCATCTCCAGCGATCTGGCAGGTCTCACAGAGATGAGATTACCAAGACCGTCCTTATAAGAAGGGCATGCCCCCAAGGAGACACCATTGGCTGCTACCTTATTGACAGGGTAAACTCCAACCCTCCACTTCAAGGTAACACAAAATTAGGTAGCTACCCCTACGCCTTACAGAAGCAAAACAAAGCTCCAAACAGAAACACAGAAATCAAAAAACACAGTAGTAGAATTAAAAGTACTGTAAAAGGATAGAGAATCATAACTGAAGGAATGGAAACCAAAATAAGTAAGCTCACAGACAAATCAATAGACTACAATATTAAAGAAGAGAACATTTAAAAATGCAAAAGAGACTGAGGAAAGCTTGAGAAAATGTGAGATATCATCAAGAAGAACAACCTAAGTTTATAGTGCTCACAGAAGAAGAAATATGCAGACAAACAAAAATACACAGAGAAAATAGTCCAAGAACTCCTGCAAGAAAATATCCATGGTGCATAAAGGATGATGGATAAATCTATTGTTCTCACATTGAGTTAAGCAAAACACAATTGTCTAACTGATTGCATTAGACAGGGTTCTTTACAGAAACAAAACCAGGACGCTTGTGGTTTTAGATAGATGGATGATGATAGATAGATTATTGATGATTAGATAGATGATAGATAGATACAACATAAGAAATAAACTAATCAGTCTGCAGAGCAGTACAAATGACTCAGTTCAACTTACTTCCTTGATAGTTACTACACTGGCAGTACTTCAACTCACAAGAGCTGATGGGTGCAAGGCAAGGAAGCAGAGAGTCAAGTTTAATGTGGAGCAATACAGGCAGTCTGGCCACAGGCAGAAAACAGCAGGTCAGGTTACCAGCAGTCAGCCAGATGACAGGGTATGATAGTCCCTAGCTCAAGTGATGTATATAACAGCAGAGTGATGAAGTGGTTCTCAAAGGAGCCTCAAACTATTGTGACACAGTCCACAGGTTGGGTGTCCCACAGGTAATGTGGCTCACAAGTTGAGGCAGAAAACTTGTCCAATCATCAGAAAACAAGAAGCAGAAAGTGTGGCTTGCTGAGCCATTTTTCTCTTTGTTCTTCAATTAAACTGCAACTTTATTAACCCCACATGTGTCTATTGGCCAGGTTGGCACCATAATCCTACTATCACTTTCTACACTTTGCCAACAGGGTACCTGTACACAATTATTTAGGTATACATATAATTTCAGGACATTAATGAAATCACACATATACTTAGCATCAAACATCTACTGTACAGATAAATGAAGCTGACAAAGCCTGAATCAGGAGAGATTGCAAATAAAAAATGCCTAGCATATTTTAATCATGATGTCTTACATTAATGACAAGAAAAAAACCCTAAGAGCATCTAGATAAAAAAGAACAATATCATAGTGTTAACAATTAAAATAACCTCAGATTTCTCAGGAGGTAGGAAGATAATGGAATGACATATACAGACTCCTTAAGACAAAAAGAGTTAAACTAGAATCTCGAGTCCAGCAAAAATATCACTCAAACATGTTGGAGAAATGAAAATATTCCAAGACAAAGAGAAGTTCAAGGAACTCAAAAACAAGAGACCACAGCTACAAAAAATACTAAATAAAGAACTATGGCAAAAGAAAATTAGCAACAACAATGCAAACATGAACCGATATCCAAAACAGTTCCTCACAAAAACAAACACACACAAAGGTACATCCAAAGCACCAAAAGAATATAGGAAGAACAAAGACACTAAACACAATGCACATATATTCTCACATACAAATTACACAAATATAAAGCAAAATGACTAACAAATAAATGCATATCAATAACCTAACTGAATATTAATGAACTGAATGTGTCAGAAAAAGAGAGCAAATGTTGCCTCCCACCCACTATCATGATCTCAATTCTACCAAATAAATCCAGCTAGACTAGGGGATGTATAGTGAAATTGGAAATATGGGGAATTTAGGATAGATGATCTCTCAAGACTAGTAATAGGAGAGGTAATACCAGGAGGGTGGAGGGATAGTAGAATAGAAAGGGAGAAGCAACTTCAGGGATCTACATGTAGCCTCCTATCTGTGGCACAGACAACAGAGAAGTAAGTGAAGGGAAACATTGGACAATGTACAGTATGAAAATAATATCAATTTGTAAATTACTAAGGGTTCATGGGGGGGAGGAAGAGAAATATAGGGAGCTGATACTGGGAGCTGGGTGGAGGGAGGATGTTTTGAGAGTGATGATGGCAACAAGTGTGCAAATGTCACCTGCATACAATTGATATATGTATGGATTGTGATGGGAGTTGTATAAGCCCCCAATAAAATGATTCATTAAAAAAAAGGAGGGAGGGAAAAGAGGATCTTATACCAAGGGCTCAAGTGGAAAATATTTCGAAATGAATATGGTAATATGTGACAAACATATTTGATACAAATGATGTATTGAATGTTATAAGGGCTGTAAGAACCCCCCATAAAATAATTGGGAAAAAATGATTCACCAATATGCTGCTAGCAAAAAACATATCTTATAAACACAGACTGAGCAGATTAAAAATTAGAGACTGGACAAAAGTATACCAAGCAAGCAGCAACCCCAAAAAAGAAGGTATAGTAATATTAATCAGAGAAAATAAACTTTAAGGCAAATAATGTAACAGGAAACAAGAAACAACACTTCATAATGATCAAGGGAACAATGGCTAGAAGGCATAACTATAATAAACATGTATGAATCCAATGAAAGATCTTCAAAATGTGAGGGGATACCTCAAAACTAAGGAATTATCCAAAGCTATGTAATTAATACTTTTTACAAAGTAACCTTATGACTTTCAAAGTACTCTCCATTACAATTAACACTGTTGCCAAATCTGAAATTCCATTCTCGGCAACATTTTTCAAACTCATCTGCTTGGATGGTTGATAGCACCTCCCTCATTTTTTTCTTTATCTCTTCTATGTCACACTGAGGTGGCTGCTGAGATAGGTAACTTACTGTTAGCTTGATAAATAGGTTATATGGGTGGACCCTAACTTGTCAACCAGGTCACAGCCTGATTGATGCCTTCCTCTTGGCCTGACCTTCTCTTGAGTATTCGGGGAGTTTTCCTTTCTTCTTCCCTTGAGGTAACACACATACTCTTTGCTTGACATTCTTGTTGACAAGGCACAGGAAGCCACATTATGGCAACCAGAGTGCTGTAGACCCATCCATTGCCATTGTATGCACAGGACATTCCACCCACTTGCCTGTGATCTTGTATTCAGTATCACTGCATGTGCTGAATGAGTCTCAAGAGGAATTTGTGGGCTAATTCAGACTTATGGGTTAATTTCAAACTTAGGAACTTCATATGGACTGGACTGGGATGTTTTATTGACACACAATTACTTGATATAAAATTCTTTCTTGCACTGGATTTGTTTCTCTCGTTGACCCAGCCTAATACAGCTGTGTGAGCTAGTGCAGTGTCATGATGGCAAAACCTGTCACCTGTTTGCCACAAATCAGCTGTTCTTGTTGCACACTGTTAAGTAATCTTTCTAGAACCTCTAAATAGAAAGCTTGACTAGCAGTCTGACCTGGTGGAATGAACTCCAAATGCAAAGCATGTTGACATTTCCATCCCTTTGGGAAATTGACAGACATCCAGAATCAATATTTCACCCTCTTCACCAGAAAACCACTTGTACACTTGGGTTTTTTAAATAGTGTTCTCCTTATATGCTGTGCTCATTATCTCAGTTTCTGCAGCAAACTTCCTGAGCAGAAAACACAATTTCACAGCCATACCCTGTTCCCTTAAATTGGTCATCATGAAAAACAAGGTTCCAGTGAAACTGCTTTTACAAAACAATTCGCTGTAACCAAAGAAAACATTCCCAGATGATGCCATTGTGTGCACCAACTCAGCAAGTTTTTCAATGCTCTCCTGCAGGGAAAATGTGTACTACAAAAACTCGTCCAAAGGAGTTTTTTCCCCTTTTTTTGAAGATGGAGGGATGGGGGAACCCCTTGTATGTCAATCAGATCCTCACAGAATTGAAAAAGAATATAGACACATCAACAATAATAAATACTATACACTTAAGGAACGGCAAAAATCAAGAAAGAAATTCAATAAAGACACAAAGACTCAACAACAAAATCAACCTAATAGACATAAACAAAATGTTCCACCTAAAAATGTGTGCAGTATGTGTTGTTCTCCAATGCATATGGAACATTATCAATAATAGGCCCCAAGGAATGCCTTAGCAAATTAAAAAAAAAATGGAGATCCTATAACCTGACGAGTGTCAAGCTTATAAGGGGTGGTCTGAGGTAACCACAGAGCTTCATGTCAACTTGAAAATACAGAAGTGCAACCACAGAGCATAGCCTGCCATTAAGGTCACAACCTGATGCTGCCTCATATATGCATGGCCTTCTGGAAAAAAGCGTTCTGGGAACCTGCCCCTCTTTCTCTGTCTTCACTTTTATGCTTGCAAGTCATGCTGAGACCTGGTCATGCCCTGTGGTATAGCCACTGCCATTGGATCCGTGCACCTACTGACTTGTGATCCTTCATTCTGCATTATTGCACTTTGCTGGGTGAATCTGAAGAGGGATTTCTGCACCAGAGTAAGACTTATGGACTTGTACTAGACCAGGTTGGAACGTTTACTTAGTATATAATTACCTCTTGATATAAAGCACTCTCTTGTACAGCTATGACTGTCACTGGATTTGTTTCTCTACTCAACCTGGCCTAATGCTGGTGAGTGGGTGTAGCTGAAAGAACTTGGATACAAATCAAAACTTCAAGGCTACACATTCGAGATCAAAATAATCTGCAAATAGGTGTTTTTATATCAAAGAGTCGCAAACGCTTTTTGATAAAAATGTCTAGCCTGAGTTTCTCTTGGTTTCTGTTCTTTGCTCTGTATATTTTTACAGACCCTGATTTATTAGATAATGCTGTTCCAAGAATGTTACTTATCAAATTAAAAACATTCTGAGTAAGTGCAACCAGTCATGTATTCCCAAATTTGAGTATGGATAAAAGAATGAACACAGCTCAGTTCTTTGCTGCTGTCGGAGCGAGCTGCAGTCCTTTACCTTAAACTCATTCCCTGTGCTTCTAGTTCCTTTGTGTCTCCATTCATTTACAACAATATTTGACACCTGAAACTGAGGCCTGAAAGTATGCTAGAAGAACTCGCTAAACCAAGATGGTAAGATGTATGAACACTGCAGTTGACCTTGTCAAAAGGCAGAGTCATGAGAAATTCTGTACTACAGAATTTCAATATTTTAAAGTTATGAAAACTATTTTAAAGATAACAAGGGTAAAAAGTCCATCTCCAACTTTTAAGAAACTTTTTGCTTATGTATTTAAATAGTTATTAGTTTCATCCTGAAAACAAGAATCAATTAAATACTAAAGAATGGAAACATGTGACTTGTGCTTTGAGAAGGGCACATCAAAAAGGTGAAATCATTAATCATAATGTTTGGACATTAATGTCTTTAATTAATATTGCTATAAAACTATTTTAGTCAGACACTCAAAGTGAAAGAGAAAAACCTGCTTGTAAAAATGTTACAGGAGCTGCTTGTATGGAATCATCCAGCAATCCTAAATACAACAAAATTAATAATAGTTCTGAAGTTGAATCTTCTTCTTCATTAGATTCCTCCTCTGAAGAGGTGAATAAGCTTTCCCTTTCTGAGCAGTTAAAGAATTGGTTTGCTTAGTAAATAAAATGTCTGAGCATCTTCAGTGAGATTCTGGAAAGGCAGTTAGTTGTAAAATGGACATTCTTTTATCTTGAGAAAAAGTCTCCAGCATATTTAAAATTGAATAAGGTTATGCTGTGAATTCCAGCTTAAAAAAGTCTCAGATTAAACGCCATGGGTAGCTTCCAGGAGCAACATTTAAACAATTGGCTGGCACTGGTCCTTTTGCTGGTACTGCTCAACAAGCTATCTTTGGGGAGGATATTAATGAACAAATTTGTTATCTATGCTTATGTGCTTGGCAAAAATTAGATGGAAAAGAAGGAACAGAAAAATATTTCCGGGGCTGAGCCCCGGTGGCGTAAGTGGTGGAGTGCGGGACTGGGGCCCGCCAGCTTGGCGGTTCAAATCCAGGGGCAGCTCTCAGGAGTGGCTCTGGGTATCGTCCATGACCACCAGAGGCAGTGATGTGCCCCGCCCCACCCCCCTCCCCCGACAAAAAAAGAAAAAATATTTACTAAAATTTTACAAGAACTTAATGAATCTTTTCCTGATATTTTTAATCCATCTTTTTACTGCTGTAAAACATGCTAAAGACGCCCTTAAGCTGCAAACTTCTCTCCTTCAGTTGTTATCTGTTGGAGTCTGTGTCTGACTCCCACCACAGAGTTTAACTCTAAATTAAGTTGTCAGTAGTTACAGTAACCTTGAGGAAATGCCGCAAAAGGGGCTTCTGGCAAAAACATTTTTTTTGTTTGCTTTTTGGGCATCACTGCCCTCTGGTGGTGGGAGGAGGACCAGCAAAAACTTTTAACCCTTTGCTAACACTTAGTCAATGCAATTTTCATAGTTAGTGGGGTTTTTTTTTAACTTTAGGTGGAGGCAGAAAATTTCAGAAGGTGAAAGTAAGTTGCAAATAGTTAAAACAAGTGAAGGCTATTTTGCCATCTTGCTCAGCTTGCAAAGCGGCATCTGCTTCTCGTTTTTCCTTTAGAAACTAATCTCCAAGGAACAAGCTGCAACCAAATTTGGAAAATGGGTGTTACTCAAATTTCTTCTTTTGACAAACTTAAATATATTCATCATTCTATTGATACTTTTTCTCAGTTGTCGCGGGCTACTCCTGCTACTACAGAATGTGCTGATGCTGTTATTACTCACTTGTTAGAAGAATTTGCTATTATGGGAATTCCACATACTATTAAAGCACATAATGATTCTGCTTATGTCTTTAAAACACTGATTTACTTTTTTTCCAGGGAAGTCAACATTTGACTAGTATTCCAGGAAATATTACTGGCCAAATTATTATTCAACGTCAAAATAGGACTTTAAATGAGTTGCTTTTAAAACCAAAAAGGAGATATGTGTACAGTAATCCAAGAAGGCAGCTTTATACAGCTTTATATACTTTAAATTTCTGAAAATGAAATGACAATAATTTCATGGCTGCTGAATTGCCTTGAGCAAATTTTTTTTAAGTCATTTTATTGGGGGCTCATACATCGTTTTTCACAAAACATAAATAAGCATACTGTGTCAAGCACCCTCACATGTCCACTTCTATTATCATTCTCCAATTGTCTGCCTTTTCCCTTAAGCCCCTAGTATCGGCTTTTCTATCCCTTCCCCTCTTCCTCTGCTCTCTCCTCCCCACCAACCCTCAATACTTTATACATTGTTATTGTTCTGTCACATATTACACTGCCCGACCTCTCCCCCAACCCACTCCCCTGATACTCATCCTTCAAATAGGAGCTTATCGGTTCCATCTCTCTACCCCACCTTCTCTCTACCCTTCCAGTCTCTACAATCTAACCATTGGCCTGAAGGGGTTCATCCATCTTGGTTTCCCCATATCTCCAGCTCACCTCTATACTAGTGTACCTTCTCCAGTCCACCTGAATTTGTTGGGACCATGATGGTTGGGAAGGCGAGGAGGAAGGCTTCAGGAACTAGAGGACACTTGTGTGCATCATTGCTGCCCAGCTGCACCTTGACTGGTCTGTCTCCTCACCGTGGCTTCTCTGTAAAGTGGTGACCAATTACCCACCAGTGGGCCTTAGGTCCCCACCCTGCTCTCCCCCTCCTTTGTAATGATGTGATTCTTGTTCTTTGGTGCTCAATATCTGCTCCCTTCAGGCCCCCTTGATCACGCATGCTGGTGTGCTTCTTCCATGTGGGCTTTGCTGTTTCTCAGCTGAATGGCGACTCGGTTATCTTCAAGTCTTTGAGACTCCAGGCATTCAATCATTTGGCAGCTGGGCACCATCGTTTCTTTTACTCTGTTTGCCTCTGTATCCATTTGTCTTCAGTGATATTGGGAGTCAATTGGCCCATTGATTTTGATTTTTGTTCTTTGATAGCTGATTGTTTCAGGACCTCATTATCACACAGGCAAATGATTTTCTTTTATGGTGGGGTTTGTTGCTTCTGAGCTAGATGGCTGCTTGTTTATGCTCAAGCCTTTAAGACCCCGGATGCTATATCTTTTGATAGCTGGGCACCATCTGCTTTCTTCACCTTGCTCATGCTCCTACATATCCTCAATGGGTACCTTGGGGATGTGGCCACACAGTGATATATGTTTGTTTTGTTTTGTTTTTTCCCCCATTTGATGTCTATGAGCAAATGTTTTTAAAGATATAGAACAGTCTATATGGTATAAGAATTTTGAACAAGACAAATGACAACCAGCTATGGTTATAATAAGGAGTAAAGGGCATGCTTATATTTCTACAGGAGAATATAACTTGTGGGTTCCAGATAAGTGAATCAAATTACATTATGGCTCAGACCTCGCCCTTGGAGTGAACTGATCCAGAATTTTGCTGACATAAGCATCACACACACAAAAAAGTTTTAGCTCACTTGGCGACAACTTCTAATTTGATTTTAGTAATGATGGCTATTTTGAGTACTCAGGTAAATGCCGAGAATTTTACTTATTGGATCTAAATTCCTAACATACCATTGATTAGAGGAAGCTCTTGGTCTTATCCTACTGTTCTCATATATGTTAATGAATTCTCTTGGATGCTTGGGCCTCTAGATGATCAAGTACCAAAATAAAGAAGACCCTAGTGTTACATCCTCTGAAACTGGTGCTGAAGGACGTCCTATATGTATTGGTCATGAGAAACACTGTTTAAAATGAAAATATCTGGTATTGTCAATTATCAAAGAAGAGCAAGATACAAAATTCATTCATTTTAAGTGCTCAAAGATTTTTCAATTTAAATATAACAGGAAAATTTTCTGCCCCTCCTTTGCCACTATGTCAATTCCCAACCTATTTGCACTTCTCTGATTGGGTACATTGGACTGCTTGAGGAGGAGAACAGGCCCAAATATTAATGAATAATTCACAAGGAATTATCATTAATTGGAGTCCTTCAGGTTATGCTCAAGCAAAATCTAGTGCAGTAGATCTTAAATGGGGTTCTAGTAGCCACATGATTTGACACAACAGTATCAGAGCTTATTGTTTGGCATGGGGGAGGGTTTTCTTCTCCCAGCCCTTATAACATAGGGAAACTCCTACAAAGTCATTTATGGAAAATAGGTGCTGCCTTGTTCCCTATTCGAAGATGGATTGGCAATAGTACTATTCATGTGGGAAATTATACCTTGTCCTTCAGTTAATACAACCCGAAATACTATGTCCAAGCTCATGTGCATTTACCATATCTTTTTATGAAATAGCCTGTCAATTGGAATTATTCCTCTGGAGAAATTAAATGTAATCATTGCTCTTTGTTTATGTGTTCTAATTCTCCAATTTCTTTTAATCATAATAGTGAACGTATATATATTTTGAGAATAAAAGTCTACTCAATTGTCTCGCAATGGCAAATTTCTCTTACTTTAGTTTTAATGGACAAATTGACTAAACTATTTTTAAGAAGATTAAAGCGATTTTTAGGAATTTTAAAAGCTGTGATTTTAGGAAGTACATAAATTACTGTTACTACTGCTGGATTAGTTTTACATCAATCTGTGCAAATTGCTACTTTTCTAGAAGATTGACATCAAAATTCTGAGGTTTTTTAGTCCATTCAACAACATATTAACCAATAAATTCATAAAAAATTGACTGATTTCTCTCAAACCACTGTACTTTTGGGAGACCAAATTAATAGTATTAAGCAACAAATTAAAGTATAATGTGATTGGAATCATACATCCATATGTGTTACTCCTGTGATTTATAATGATACTCTGTTTCCTTGGGATCATGTTAAAAAGACATTTATTGAATTATCACAATCTATCAGAGGACATTTTGCAATTACAATATCATATACAGGATACTTATAAAAAACAATTGGAGCAGATTGATGGCACTCAAGTGCTTGACAGTTTTTTTGCAATGTCTCCATCAACTTACCCCTACTCCTTTTCTTAAAATTATAAATGTCTCTTTTTCCGGGTTCCTTTTGCTCATAACTTGCCTTTGTTTTGTCTTTGATCTAGTCTGCCAAAAATCCTCGACAAACATAAGAACCATAGACAAAAGTCATGCTGCTTTTGCAGTATAATCTCTTCATCTGGATACTGTAAAAACGGGGATATGTAGCTGAAAGAACCTGGATCAAATCAAAACTTCAAGGATACACATGTGAGGTCAAAATAATCTGCAAACAGGTGTTTTGATATCAAGGAGTCACAAACGTTTTCTGATAAAGAATGTCTTGCCTGGAGTTTGTTTTGGTCTCTGTTCTTTGCTTTGTAGATTATATTTTTATAGAACATGGTTTTTCAGATAATGTTGTTCCAAGGATGCTATATATTAAATAAAAAAAAAATTCTGAGCAAATGCAACCAGTCACATATTCCCAAGTTTGAGTATGGATAAAAAGAAGGAACACAGCTCAGTTCTTTGCTGTTGTCAGAGTGAGCTGCAGTCATTTGCCTTAAAGTCATTCCATGTGCTTCTAGTTCCTCTGTGTCTCCATTCATTTACAACAACAATTGGGGTACTAGAGAAACAAAGCACGAGGAGGGAAAGTAGAGGCTTGTCTTTCCTAATGGCAGTTTTTTTTCCTGGATTTTTTTTTTTCTGAAAAAGATATGGGAAGTGAAACTTTTTCTTGCTAGAAATGATCTCTGGTTAATCTTATCTGAAATGGTGAAGATGAATGTAAATTTTGGTCTCAAGGGGCAAAATCTCCCCTTGACCTTCTCGGAGACCATGCTGCTCTGTTGAAATGAGTGACAGAAGGCCCAGCCCTGGCTTGATAGAGCCACATGCCTAAGCTCATATTGCATATGAATAGGATAATTTACATAAGAAAGGATTGATTTGGACTGTTTTAAGAATTGACTTTAGGATCTGGCTTTACTAGGATTATATTGATTTCTTCTGTTTATTTTTTTCTGACATATTGTGATTAAAAATGATTATTTGGAAGTGTGCATAGAGTTTGGATCCTCTCCCTTTAAATTGTATCTTTAAATTGTATAGAATGTGCCTACAATGAAGGCTTTGAAAAGGTAAGCCCTAACCAGTGTTTTGGCTGTTCAAGATGTTTGCATTTGAAAGAGCTATTGGTAGACTGAAGAAAAACAGAACATTTGGCCATTTTGAATTTTGAACAGTAAGTTTCTCCTAAATCTGGAAAACTCTAGAGCCTGAAAGAAACTCTCCTTTGTAGGACTGAATGCTAAAGAGTGCCTCCAGGCAGCCTGAAAAGCTCACTGAGAAAGCATCTGGATCCGTGTGTTGAGTGGAAGTGGGAGAAACACATCAATGAAGAGACAGGTTAAATCTTATCATAGATACCGGTGCTCCTGGTTCATAGGGATTAGAGGGAAAGAGAAGAGCGGGTTGGCTGGCTGGTCTGAATTTTAAAAAGTTACGAGGACCTTAATTTGTGGCCTGACCTAGCCCAAGGATGCTAGGGTTGTTGAGAATGTGTGAAGGGATCAAAGTTTAAAAGGTGAAACAGTCAATAGGCATCCAGGTGAGGTTAAGTGGTGCAGGCTACTTTGAGTTCACCTGAAGCCAACCAGTTAGAGATAAGATTTTTGAGCCTGTGAATGGTGCATTTTGCTGCTGACTTTATAAATGAGCTGTCCAGATTTGACTTTGCTTAAAAATGCGGACTCATGCCGTTTCAAGAAGATTCTCCACATTAAAAGAAATGCTTTTCTTCAGGGCACTGGGCTGATATAAAAGCCAGTATAGAAACTGGATACTGAAATTTGGGGCTGGGGTGGGGGCAAAACATGAAGTAGCTGGCTTACAAACTTTCATGGGTGAGGGAGTGTTTTGATAAGATTATGGTGCAGATGTTCACACAACTGCAATTATTGACATAGAATATTTTTTGTTTCTTTTCACTTATATAATATTTTGTTTAAATGAGGCTGGCATATTTTGAGTTGCATACATTTTAGTTCTATCCAGTTAGGCACAAATAATATTTTACTATTATCTTAGTTGCGAAAAGTATCGAGTTGAGAAGGGTTAGTAGATGCTACTTACATAATTTTGTGTGAACTTGAAGATATAAAAGGGTAGAGGTGGAGTCTAGCCTGTCAATCAGATTAGAGCATGTGACCTTCTCATAAGGATGATCCTAGAAATCCCGCACCCCCCCCCCTTTGCCTTCACCTTCATAGCTGCAAATCTTGCTGAGACCTGTGCAAGACCGGTGATGTGGACACTGCTATTGGATGCACACAAACCTGCACCCACTGGCCTGTGATCTTTCTGTATTGTGTATCATTGCATGAGTCTGGTGAGGGACTCATGGACTATCTATGGATTTATGGACTGGTTCTAGTATGGAAGTCTATGCTAGAGCCATTAGCAGAAGATTGAAGTAATACCTATATCTCTTCCCATGCACAAAACTGATGATGGATTAAAGAAATCTAAATCCAAGAACTATCGGGATAATCAATGAGAAAAATGGAACAAGCTTAAGGACCTTGCTGCAGGGTATGCATAAACTACCACGTATAATCAAGGAGAGTACACACAGTGGAAGACAAAATTCATGACTGGAACTTGCTGAAATTATATTACCTCTACACATCAAAAGACGTCACAAAAATAGTAAAAGAAGAGCCAATGAACTAGGAAAATTTAGACAAGCTTCTAACTAACAAAATATACAGAACTCTACCACAGCTCAATAAGCAATTAACAAACAACCTAATTAAAAATTAAGAAAAATGTATGGGGCTGAGCCTCAGAGGCGTAGTGGGTGAGTGCAGGACTGCGATCCACAGGGTTGGCAGTTCATATCCAGCAGAAGCTCTCCAGGAGCAAGGCTGAGTCTCCTTCTCCCACGGGGGGAAGTGATGTCCACACACACAAAAAAATGTATGAACAGATAATCCACCAAAAAGAAAGTGCAAATATCTAACATATGAAAAAATGCTCATGATCTCTAGCCATCTTGAGATGTAAATTAAAAACCAAAATTAGAGACTTCCTTATACTAACAATTCTTGTCCAATTTAAAAATAAAAACAAAAACCAACCAACAGAAACAACACCTGCTGGAATAGCTGTGGAGAGAATGAACATTGCTGATTGTCTTGTAAATACATGAAACCACTATGAGCATGATAAATGATATTTACAGTAGCTGGGACTTGAAATCCCATATGATTCATCAATTCCACTCCTGGGCATATACTCCAAGAAATAATAAACACAACACAACTGGATACATGATCTCCCATATTTATAACAGCAGAGTTTGCAATAGCAAAAAAAACATTAATTGGAAGTATCCAAAATTCCCAACAATGGAAGAATGGGTAAAGAAATTCTGGTTCATACACACAGTGAAATACTATTAGTCACTAAAAAAAGTGATGAAACACCACTTGACAGAGAAATACCTGGAAACCATTATGTTAAGTGAAGTTTATCAATCACAAAATACAAATATTACTAAATTTATGGGTGAATGAGAGACATCTGGCAATATAAGATATGACAAAATAATTACAATTTATAAATTATCAAGGGTTCATGAGGAATGGGGGAGCAAGGAGGGAGGGGAAAACTGAGGAGTTGATAGCAAGGGCTTAAGTCTAAAGCAAAGGTTTTGAGACTGATGAGGGCAATAATGGATGGCATCCAATGCTTGACACACAATGGATGGGTGTATGGATTGTAATAAGAGTGTATCAGTCCCCAATAAAATGATTTTTTAAAGGACAAAAATTGTATAAGTATTGTAAGGAAAACTGCAAGGAGAAATATCAATTAAACATATCTTAGAGACCAATTAACAAAAAAATGGTTTGAAAATCTGCCTACCGGTTATGATTTGGCTTTTATCCACTTCATAAGAACTATCTTTAAAGAGGAGACCTCATGTTGACTGGGGTCACACCTTCAAGAATAGGCAAAAAGGGGAAGACCATGCACTTGATAGCATACAACATTAAGACAAGGCTGTGACAGGTCAGCAGGCCTCCCACAAGAATGACAGGAAACTATCACTGTAAAATCAAGTTAAGACGGAAGGAAAGAGGCCTCCATATTTCAGAGGCGGCAGTGATATTTCTGTTGGTGGGTATGGTGGGTAAATGGGGAAGAGCCACCTCGGGTAAGGAAATGATGCTAAACAATAATTGTAGGAAGCCTAAGAGATGAATAATTCTGGTTCTTTGTGCTTAGGTAGACACTTTGAATAAGTTTATACCAAAATATTGATGAATCATACCATGGATTAAGCACTCTGTTGACCTTAGCGCTGGCAATACAGGTCACATGGCATTCCTCATGGACCACACTAGAAGTATTTGACACAGAATCCCACTGATCTGGACCCTACCTCAAAACTACCTGTAGCCCTGGGACTTAGAACAGAAATTCCCTTGATGGGAGAGATAGCAAAGGAATTGCCACTACGAGTCTGTGGAAATGTCATTTGTTGGATCTTGGGGCTCCTGGTTTAGTAGGAGTCCAATGACAGGAGACCCAGAACTATCTCAATGTGCCCCTTGTATTAATGTGACAGGTATGAATCTGAAAGACAATCATGCAAGTCCCCTTTAATGGAATGTTAAAGGACAGTTTTCCCTAACATCAACCTCTTGCTTAATGTAAACAGAACTCAATCAATTAAGAAATTAATAAGTACACGCAGCAGATTGCAGCTTGCTTTTGGACTATATTCATTTAAGCTCATATCAACAGTACCTTAAATTCTATGCCAGTGGGTAAATTCTATGCCAGTGGGCTTCTATGCCAAGTCCTTCTGGTGTGGTCCTTGGGGGATACATTCACTTTATCCCCCTGGAGGATGACTGAGAATGTTTTTCTTTTATGTTTTTTTTTTTAATTTGTTTTTCATTGTTCTTGTTGATTTTTATTTTTTCCACAATATGACATGAAGGAAATCTAGAGTGCTTCATAACCTGTGAACAAGCAGACCTCCCACTTATTCTAGGCCCAATTCTAGAACAGTTAATTCTTATAACATGGCCCTGCTTGACACTCATGAAAAGATCCCTGAAGAAAAGGGAGGTACAGCAATCTATGGTGAAGAAAACAGATGGGGTCCAGCTGACAATTGGAATAATGTCTGGGGTCTGAAAGGCTTGTTTTCCAGCAAACAGACTTTCAATAATAACAAAATGCAAACACGATGAAGGAAAAATTATCAGAGCTTAAATTGTGACACCAAATTTGTAAAAGGGTATCAAAGACAATGAGAACCCAAAATCCAACTGTGGACTAGCTCGTCAGATTAAGTCACTGGCAGATGCCCTCTGGTCACAGGTAAGGAACTCAAACAGCTTTATTTTCAAACAGAAATTATTGTAAACTTGATGATGGTGGAATGGGACCATGGTTTAATATGATATTTGGTCAGTTGAGCTCCCTCTTGAGCCCACCGGGGTTTCTTTAAGGCTTAAATATTTCTCACTTTTTCATGACAGAAATTTTTCCAATCTAAAAAAAAAATAATTCTGGGTCTTTTCTTTTTTACTCTTTTATTATTACTTCCTTTCTTCTTTTTGAATTATTTAAAAATTATTTCTTAGGTTTCCCAGTTTATGAGGCACAGAGATATTGGAAAATAGCTGATTCAATAGTTTGTCACTTATGGGGTATCTGAAGGGTGAGAGGAATGGTAAAGCAAACAATGGTCACAGGAGTGGGAAGGGAGCACTAGAATGGATTGTAATGATACATATGTAACTCTTTTTAAATGAGACTTAACTATGGAAATGTATAATCTTTGAATTTTATATCAAGAAATCTACTAAAAAATCAAATTTGACCAATGGTTACCGTGGGTGACAGAGAAAGAGTTTTTGCTTAAGGAGCATTGAGTTTATGTTAATGGTGGTGGAATAATATGAAAAAAGATATCAATAATGATTATACAGCATGAAGAGTATAGTAATATTGTTTTGTGTATATATTTTCCAAATTTAAGTAACAATGATTATGCTAACAATGGCTACAAGGAAGAAGAAAATGTTCTAAAGTTGATTGTGGTAAGGTAGTACCTTTCTGGATATTACTAAATAATTAAATTGTATATGGATAAAGTGGTAATATAAACTTTTTAAAAAATATTCTATTTTATGTATATTTTAATTTAATGGACTCAGCATTTGCTTCATACATACTTACCATATGTTAGGTGCTATGGACTGAGAGATATTCCATAAATAAAGCCCTACCTCTGCCATCTAGCATCACTGTCTGTGGGCTAAATGGACATAAAGAAAGTAGAGAGATTTTGTCTTCTTCATCTTTCCATCCAACAAACTATAAGTAAAAAATATTGTGGAACAAAGAAGAACAGCAATAATGTGATCAAAGTAATTCTTAAAAAAATAAGATTAAAAAAAATTAAGATTAGGGCTGAGCCCCGGTGGCATAGTGGTTGTTCATGGGACTGCGGCCCACTGGGATGGAGGTTCAATCACAGCAGCAGGTTCCACAGGAGCAAAGGCTGGGCCTCCTACTCCTACCACCAGAGGGCAGTGATGCCCGCCAAAAAAACAACACAAAAAAACAAAAATGAAGATTAATCTAAAGTGCTATTCATCTAGAGTTCACATTGTATTATATATTACATGAAATTTAGAGATGATTTAAAATATACAGGAATAAGTGTGTAAACTACATGAAAACACTACAGCATCTTATATAAGTTATTTTGGGCATCCATGGATTCTGGTATTCATTGCATCCTGTTCCTCAGCTTCTCTCCTCTCACCACTCTGTCGCCATTCACATGCATGCACACATACAACAAGATGCTATATACACTTCCATGATATAGATAAGAGGAGGGTATGGTATTAATTTGTTACAGAAATGCAAAAGAAGTTAGAATCCTCTTGCAAAGGATGGGATAATTATTTAGTGGTATTTTATAGCAGATAAAAATGAGTGCCTTCATTTAATGTAATAATTTATTTTTAATAAGATTTAAAAAAATATCTGAAGATATCAAAGTTTCAAATATATATTTTCACTTGACAAAATGGTTAGTTTCCAAAGACCAGGTGTGGCAGGCCATGTGCTTATGTTAATTTTATAATTGAAATGTAGGGGTGGAGTCTGGCCTGTTTACCAGGAGAAAGCCATTGAGTAGCTGATGAGGCCTCTGTGTGGGCATGGCTTTCACCTGAGACTCCTGAGAAATCTCACGATATTTCCCTCGTGAAGATGAGAAGCTATCTTCCCCAATTGTTGAGAGTTAGTTAGAGAGATGATTAACCACAGGCAACACAGAATGGCGGCAGCTGGGAGGCTGGAGCAGCTGGTGGAGAGACCACATGGCTTAGCCCTGATGAAGACAGACTCTGAAGCTGGAGTGACATGCTGTTGATGGACCTGAGCCCTGGAAGCGAGGAGCCATGGGGAGGCCCCTGCCAGCGCCAGAATTCTGCACCCACTGACCTGTGACTTCCTGAGTCGGAAGCAGACTTTATGGACTGATTTCGAGCATATGGGTTATTATTGGACTTATGACTTCGCATTGGACTGGATTGGGATGCCTTCTTAGGGTCACATTTCTTTTGTATATAAACCCTTTCCTTATACCTATATGCGTGTCTCTGAAATTTGTTTCTCTAGTCTATCCGGACTAACACACCAGGTATTTATAAAATTATTTTTCAAATGAGCAAAATGGAGGGTGTCCACTTCAGATCAGAAAATGGAAGATGACTATGTTATCTAACTTCCAAATTACATGATTGCATAACTGCCAAACCACATAGAGCCATGGCTCATAATTTTAACCATCACAGCCACCATGACTCTAGATTGTCCCATGACATGCAATACTAACAGATTGCCATAAATATAACATGTCAGATAACAAGATCGTTGATAAGTGAAAAGTAGGTATTGTCAATAGCATATTAATTTTTTTGTAAATGCATCATTAGAAACATTGAAATCACCAGAAATAACCAAGTAATGGAACATTACTAGACATGATACTATTCTCCATTCTATCTAGAAAATTGCTGATGATCAGGTTTAAAAAAATGGTTCAAATATTGTAACAAATTAGCACACACCCAAAGTTAATCCTCCTCCAAAAGTGTTGACATAATTTTTAAGGAATTTATCTCATCTTTAATGTCTAATATCTATACATCTTTTTTGTTCTTAAAGAAGTGTCTAGGACAAATGTATCTTTATGTATCTTAAATGCTTTCTCCTTTTGTCATTTGATTCTCTGATATATCTCTAGTACCTAAACAGTAGTTGTTATAAAGTAAGCACTATATGTTATGTGCTAAGAGAATGGCAAAATGAACCTTTGCTTCTGTTACATTGTCCACCACAATGATAAAGCTTTACAAGAACCATCTCTTCTAACCAATCATATATGTAGATGTGATGCTACATTTCAGACACCACCACTGTCTTGTTTTACATAGCCAATGATGGTCAAATTCTAATTAATAATGTTCAAAAAAGATATTTTTGTAGCAAAATATATTATGGCATTTTAGCTTTTCTTTCCATCTATGAATATGCACTTCTCACCACATTAGCTAGAAAATCTCAGCTGAAATTATTAATATTGTCAAAAGAGAGGAGCATTAAAGGGAAGAAATTATAATTAGCTAGCCCTGGGAATAAATCCACTATTTATTCTTGCTTTGCTTAAAATACATAAATTGCTTCATAAACCAAACCAAATTTAATGACATTGAGTCAATGTGGACTTATACCGACCCTCTGTGGGTTTCCACTATTATAAGTGTTCACAGGAACAGAAGAAAGTCCGGTCTCTTCCCCACAGAACAGCTGGTGATTGTGAACACAGGCCAACAAATAATCAATATGGCCAAAGATAAAATTCATTAAAAAATAACATTTTGAACCTTCAGTTTAAAAGGATTCCTACATGCACATCACCAAAATATATAGTTTATGTATTGTCATTTTGGATCTAGTGAAATTAATGCAGTATATTTAAATAAACTTGTGGTTTCTAAAATGAAGTTTTATTATGTACTAGATGTAAATATGTCAGAATTAAAACAGACGCAATGAAAAGTGTGTTGGTGGGCTGAGCCCCGGTGGCATAGTGGTTGTGCGTGGGACTGCGGTCCACTGGGATGGAGGTTCAATTCCGGCTCCCAGGAGCAATGGCTGGACCTCCTACTCCCACCACCTGAGGGCAGTAATGCCTAAAAAAAAAAAGGGGGGGTATTGGTAATGAATGAAGTGTCTTTTCTCACAGTGGAAAAAAATGGAGAGGATAAATGAGAGTTGTCTTAGAAGCAAATCTAAATTTCAATTCACTACAAAAGAATGATTTTGAGATTTTTATGTCTTTTGCTTAACTGCAAATACTAATTGTTACATAAAGTAATGCACACTTCATCTTCATTTGAAAATGTGAACCTTCCAACCTACATCCCCAGGTCTCTAGAACATAAGGATGACTGACTTTCAATCAGAAACTCAGAACACCTTTAACTTACTTGTCAGGATTCCCAACTTGAAATTTTGTCTCATATAGCTACTGTCAAAATTTGACAATTGATATTTGAAGATTTGATCTAAGGGGTATTATAGTCATTTATCATTACAGATACTATTCAAGCCTACTTTTCTAAGAGGGAAAAAGCCAGCAAGCTAAGTAAATGGACTCTTTTGTTTTCTTCTTCATACAAGCACTTCTTACTGAACTAGGATTTAGTTTTATAATTGGCTAACCTTAAAAAAGGTCATACATGACGCTAAATGTATGTGCTAAGCATATCTTATACATAAATCCTGCTAGTAAATTTCCCTTAATGGTCGATTTTAAATTGTTATTTATACATACATACATACATATACAGATATGCTGATGAATTGTGTTTTTTTACAATAGAACATGTAAACTATATTTCTCAGTCTTTCCTGTATTGTGCTTTCTAGTAAGCATTATTCTGTGCTTCTGAGTAGATTCTTACTCATAATAATTCTTTTTATTGGGGGTCATCACTGCCCTCTGGTGGTCATGGGAGCTACCCTGTCTTGCTCCTGGACAGCTGCTGCTGGATTTGAACTCCCAAGCCAGTGGGCAGCAGTCCTGCACTCAACCACTACGCCACCAGGGCTCAGCCCCTCATAATAATTCTTTAGGACAAACTGCTGATTTGGATTGAAGAGTTTGTAAATCTGAAAGCCTCATCTTTCCCCCTAGGAAGACCTGGAGGATTCTAATCACTGCCCTTGTGGTTAGCAACCAGCACATAATCCCCTGAGCACGCAGGCTCCTATCAGGAAGTTAAGTATAGCACATAAAAATGCATTTCAAGATAGCAATATATTCTTGAATTTCTACTAAAAGGCATATGCACAGTAATTTACATGCATAAGAACAAATACTCCTTCAGGGTGGGTGGTTGTACAATGATAATGATCTTATATCTCTACAGAGAGTACCACCTATTATCCAGGCTGTCAGATAGTTAGAAGCAGTAAGATTTAGCTTACAATTATGACTTTTTCATGTAACTGTCCCAGCCAGGCATTTTTTTCCTGCAAGCTTTAGTCCAAAGGGAGTGGAAATTTGAGTAACAAGATATTTTTTTTAATCCTGGGTAATATAAAAATTATTATTTGAATGATAGCCCTGTTCCTTCTTAAAACTATAGTTTAACCTGAAAGCAGCTCCAGTTATGAGGATAAATGTAAATGATCAACTCTCTGAGATTTAATTTTTTATAAACTAATGCAAGGGTGTCAGCAGGCACTTGTAATTCTTATCCTATTGCCTTATGATCCCACCATGAATTAATAAAGTTAATACTTCAGGGAGCAGCTTGGTATAAGTTTTAAAATAAAAGAAAAGTGCTGCTCAGTTTATTTTCAGGCCATTTTCAGATTCATTAAAGTGCCTAAATGGATTCCTCAAAAGTATCAAAACAGAGTGTATATATGCCATCACAATTAGGGGATGAGTACTTGCAGAATCCTAGGACTGTCTAGCTAGGAAATTGGTTTTTGAACTACATACTCATAAAAGAGGATTCCTTAAGATTTTTGTAGTCGGAGAAACATCAGACATACATTAAAGATGGGGACAAGTTGTACCCTTTTTTTTAGTAAGACTTGATGTTTTCAAGTTTGTGGATATTAACTCTATAATTGAGGAGTGTTATGTAAATCACAAGGCTCCCTCTAACTGGAGGTTTTAGAATTCAAATTGTAGTCATTTGTGACCAGAATCCAAAACTTAACTATTTTCTTCTGCTGGGTCTAAAATTAGCAACAAAAATCAATAAGCACATGATAAAGTTGCTAGTACTTAGAATAATTCTAATCAGTAGAATAAAAAGTACAAATATTCTATCATAACTTCCCAAAGTCAGGTTATGAAGTGATATTCACAATATATTAAGAAAGAGGACTTTATGGTATATTGCTAGTTGAAAAATAAATTGTAGTCATCTTTTTAGGCAGGTCATTTGTCAGTAAACATCAGTTACATGACACTGTATACTTCAGTTACATGACACAGTAACTTTGCTTATGCAAAATGATCCAATAGAAATAAAAACATCTAAGGGGGAAAAATAAAAATAATAAATGAGTACTTGTGAGAGCATGGCTAATAATATAAAATTGGAAATTACCTGTATTATAAAAATTTATATTGTACACAATTTAATTACATTTTAAACCAAGAATGTATGCATGTGTATATTGGTATAAAAAATGTTGAGTGACTCTTTGTTGAACTGTTAAACATTGCTAACTCCTAAGTAAAAGGACAAACACAACAACAAAAAAATCAAAGAACATATTTTCAGGTCATTTGCACTATGTTTTTAACCTGTTTTTGGCTTGTTGTTTTGCACTCATGTGACTTCCTTAAATACAAAATAATACTTGGGAAGCTAAATCAATTTGGTAGTCCTTAAGTAGATTTAAAATAATTTTTTTAAAAATTTTTTGGTGGGCATCACTGCCTCTGGTGGTCATGGGCACTACCCAGTGCTGCTCCTGAGAGCCGCCGCTGGATTTGAACCGCCAAGCCCGCAGGCCGCAGTCCCGCATTCAACCACTTACACCACCGGTGATTGAAAATAATTTTTATTCAAACTAAAATTTCATTAAATAGACAGTATTGATTAAAAATGCTTTTTCGTTAAAACACACTGCCAGAGAAGTGAAATTTAATAAAATATTCTGAAATATTTTATTAAGTGTTATTTGACAAGATTTGATTCCAACTGGGAGAATTTATTTTCTGGTCTTCTTTAAAGAACAGCAATCTCATGTTAGGGCTATTTGGGCTTTTCAAATATTACACTAACATATGAGAGAAATATGAGTATTCATTTATATATAGTATATAGCTCTACAAATAAAAATAGCTAGATATATTTAATTTCTATTTTAATTCATTTCTAGTAAGTGCAAATTCTAAGTTGGCCAACATATTCTAAAATAGAACAGATGATTTATAAGTAGCTATGATCTAAATATTATTAAGGCAGTAAAACTAATATCACATATATCCATACATCCAAACTGTAGGGAAGTATTTGTTTTTATGAAGTATTTATTTATTAAATATATTTCCTTAGGAAAGCTAACATAAAATTTGAGTTATTTAATGATATTTTCTTTAGGTCATTGCTTCTCATTTTAAAAATGACGCTTAATGTCGCATCCATAGATTGAAGATAGAAGCATAATTATTGTTGTTGTTAGATTACATTAAGACAGTTCTGACTCATAGTGACCCTATGTACAGTGGAATAGACTACCACCTGCTGCTGTACCATCCTCATGATTGTTCCCTATTTGAACCCATTACTCTAGCTATTACATTAACCCATCTCTTTTTCACTGGCCCTATACCAAGCAAGATCTATTTCACGACTATCTGGTTTATCCTGGTAATATGTCCAAAGTACCTGAGACAAAGTTTCCCATCCTTACTTTTTTTTGGGGGGTGGGGGGGGCGGGCATCACGGCCCTCTGGTGGTTGTGGGAGCAACCCAGCCTTGCTCCTGGAGAGCTGCTGCTGGATTTGAACCGCCAAGCCCATGGGCCGCAGTCCCGCACTCAACCACTTACACTACCGGGGCTCAGCCCCTTCCCCCATCCTTACTTTTAGAAGTAGAGCTTTATGTGTCCACACAGCTTTATGTGTCCTTTGACAGTCCATGGAATCCTCAATACTGTTTGCTAGAACAAGTCAAATACATCTATCCTTCTTCAGTCAACCTTATTCAATGTCCATCTTTCCTATTCATATAAGACATTTGAAATTACCATGGTTTGGATCAGGGACACCTTAGTCCTCAAAGTAACAGTTTTGTTTGCTAATACTTTAAAGAGGCCTTTTGAATTGTATCTACCCAACGCTTCATCTCTAGATGGCTGCTTTCATGAGCGTAGATTGTGGGAAAACACAGCAAGAGATTCTTGAGACATCCAGTGTTTGCTCTGTTTATTATGATGATTCATTATTGGCCCACTGTGAGGGTGTTGGCATTTTTTACATTAAGTTGTAATACATACGGAAATCTAAAACCCTTACTTTTCATCAACAAATACTTTGTTTCTTCACTTTGTGTAAGCAAGTTACGTGTCATTTGCATATCAAGTGTTGTAATAAACCTTCCTCCAATCCTGTTCCACATTCTTCTTCATATAATGCCGCTTCCCTGATAATTTTCAATGCATAGATATTTAATAATTAGAGATAAAGATACAAACTTCGGTTCAAATCCAGCAGCAGCCGCTCTCCAGGAGCAAGGCTGGGTTCCCTCCTCCCACCAGGGCAGTGATGTGCCCCCCCGCCCCCCCCCCCAAAAAGGATACAATCCTGATGCACACCTTTCCTGATTTTAAACCATGCAGTATTTCTTTGTTCTATTCATATAACTGTGTCTTGACCCATGCACAAGTTCCACATGGGCACAATGCAATGTTCTGGTATTCTCATTCTTCTCAAGGTTACTCATCATCTGTTATGACTCACCTAGCCTGTGCACATTCAATGAAATGCATGTAAACATCTTCCAGGTATGCTCTTCTTTCACCTATGGTCCATCTTCTATCAGTAAGTGTTCTCCATCCTTTTCTATGTCCGGCCTGAGTCCCTGTCGTTATTCTGCTGCAATGTTTGTTGGCTGATCTTAAGCAAAATTTTCCTTGCTTGATCTAGATCTTGTTCATTCTATTGGATCACTTTTCTTCAGAATACAGAAAAATATGGTTCTCTTGCATCCTGTTGCCCCAATTTTCTGACATATGAGGGAGTACTTCCTGTTTTTTATCAGTCTGTTGAAGTGGTTTTATTGAGATTTCTACATTTCCTGAAGTCTGTTTTTATGGCTAATGCCTTCAGTTCCACTTGGACCTTTTCCTTCACCATCAATGGTCTGGCTCATACGGTGCCACATGAAATGTTTGAGTTTCATTTAACTTCTTTTTAGTATAGTGATGCTGTGTATTCTTACTCTCTTCTTTTAATGTTTCCTGATTTATAAATATTTTTTCATGCAATCTTTCAGAATTGCAGCATGAGATTTGAATACCTTTTTAAAGTTCTTTCAGCTTAAGATATGCTGAATTCTTTTTTGTTTTGTTTCTTGAATAATTCTTGCCTTGGGGTTTTCTAACTTTAAATCAGTGCACATGTTATTATAGTGACATTCTATCATAGTAAATATGTGAACATTTTAATATAGTTCCTTCTTCAGCTGTCTTTAAATTTTTTTGTTCAGTTTGTTTATGTCATCATTTTCCGCATTCCTCTTAGTTACTGTACATTAAATGTGAGTTTTAGAGGTTCTTTTGACATCTATCCTATTTTATTTCCTATCTTTTAAACAGTGTTTTTCTTTCTACATGTATGATGTTCTTGCTGTCATCCCACAACTCATTATGTCTCTTGCCCTTGGTGTTCAATGTGTCACTTCAGGTGGAATTTACTCAAGGTCATATTTTGTTTATTGTAGACTTGTTTGAATGTTCTTTGATGGTCTGTTTCACAGTTGAACCCTGTTTAGTTTTCGGTTCTGCATCATCTCTTCCCACCGATTTAGTTAATTTGATTTCTACGTATTCCATCCAGAGAAGTAAAATGTGTATGCTGTTTTTTAATGGATATTTGCCATGAGATAATCACTAAGGTTATATTTTCCACTTACTGATCCTTTCTGTTTAGTTATAACTTTCCTATTTTTATGTCTAGTAATTTTTTATGTTTTCCGATTGCATGCTTAATCAATTTCAGACTGAAGGTATGGGTATAACTCTTCAAAATCTTCATCATTAACATTAATTGATGCTCCATAAAATTCTCTAATGGTAGCAATAGAGTAGGATATTTATCCATAGACACAGTACTTAAAGATAGATATTGGGGCTGAGCCCCGGTGGCATAGTGGTTGTGCGCGGGACTGCGGCCCACTGGGATGGAGGTTCAATTCCAGCTCACAGGAGCAAAGGCTGGGCCTCCTATTCCCACCACCAGGGCAGTGATGCCTAAAAAAAATAAATAAATTTAAAAAAAGATAGATATTGAAATGTGCTCTTTGACACTGAATGTAGCACCATGCAGGGGCAGTGAATTTTTAAATGTGAATCTTCAAGTCAAAGTCCACAACTCTTACAAAATAAGCTTTTATTGCAATCATCTGGTAAAAGATGACAGAAGATACTGACCTGATTCATCTGTGAGTAACTGTGAACAAGAGTCCTGAGCATGTCATCTTGCTCTTTGTAGAAGGAGCCAACGGAGTAGCAGGAAGTGGGATGCCATTAGCAGCAGGAATGGAGCTCGTCTTCTGGATCCAAGATCCCTCAGCAGTGAAATTCCTCGATGCAGGAGACCGCTATAACATCAGAGATGCAGATTCAAAGCCAGGAGCCAGAACATGGAACAAAGTGATGGACTTCCTAACAAGAGGAGAAATTGAAACTGAGTGCTGTGGTGCAGCAAGATGACTTGCAGAGTGGGGTGTCTGAGCATTAATACAAGGCTGTGGTTCAGCTGGCATATGGAGCTTGACATCAATGCTTTTGGGGGCTTAAAACTTAGAAATATGCCCCTTTTGGAAATTTATTAGCAAACTTCAGAGGACTATGTAGCATGTCCTGAGAATTACCTCAATGCTGAGCATGCCTCACTGGTGTTACATCTTATTAACCTCCTTAATAAATCCTTTCATCATGAATTTGTTCTTTGGGTTCTGTTTAGCAATTGTAGAGGATATTAGAACATAGTGATAGAGGAGAGAATGAATATTAATTAAAAAATTCACACTATTTCTCTAAAATTTGTCATTCAAGGCCAGTAAGTCCTATGATTGTTAGATTCAAAATGGCCAGTACCATATTTCAGCTCACTAATTCATACTAGAGTATAGATTGTTTCTTCTCATTTTGACTCATGTACCATTTGCAAATGAAAGCGGTGAAATCTTTATTTCATTGTTTTCATTAAGTTTGACTAATTTGAAGGCAGCTTCTGCAGTATTATTTTGAGGGTAATCCAAAATTTGGAATATATATATATATGTACATATATATAAAGATTTTGTTTCTATTTATATTATTTTCAGCAGATAATTCCTAAGAAGTGGATACCCTATATCTTCTTCCTAATCTATTCTTAGTCAGGACTTCACACAAATCTGTTGGTCATGGGTCCCTGTGTCAGGCTGGGTTTTCTAGAGAAACAAAACCAGGACCCTGTAAATATATATATACATACATATTTATACAACAAAGAGAATATAAAAGCTAATTAATCTGCATAGCAGTACAGAGAACTCAGTCCAACTCACTTCCATGGAACAGTTAATATACTGGAAGGTCTTCAACTCACAGGGCTCCCAGGTCCAAGGTCAAGGAAGCAGGCAGCTGAGTCTTCCTTTGGGCAAAGTAGGCAAAATCTGCCAACAGGCATCAAACAGCAGGGTGAGTGACGAACAGTCAGCAGCTCAGGCTTTAGGGAAGCAGGTCCAGATGGAATATTGAGCTCAAGTGATGCAGGACAAGAGGATATACCTGTCTCAAGCTCAAGTGATGTATACACCTGCAGTGTGGTGAAGCAGGTCTCAAAGGAACCTCAAGTTCCAGTGACAAGATTCATGGGTTGACTAGTCCCACAGGTAGTGTAACTCACAAGTTGAGGCAGAGAACTAGCGAAAGTAACTGCAGGCAGGTCCAATCGCCAGAGAGAAAGAAAGAGAAGGACAGACATTGGTGAGCTATTTATCTCTTTGTCCTCTAAGTAAACTATGACCTGATTAAGGCCACATATTCCTATTGGCCAGGTTGACACAACAAACCTACTTATTACACTATAGGACTTGCCAACTTGGCACAGGTATACAATTAGTTAGCCATGTATAATTTCTAGACATTAATGAAAGCACATTTATACATTTACCATACATATAAAGAAAAACACAGTGAATCTAATTATATCTGGTAGATCCAACATGAAAAAGGAAAGATATTCAATAAGCACAGATAAAATGACAATCACAACACTCACTTTGGCAATTGATCATAACTGATAGAACTACTGCCTACTTCTATTACCCATTCTGTATTAACTTTGCCCTGAGAGTTCACCTCAGCTGCATGTGGTTGTTTGCTTGGTGGGGTGATCTACACTTTCATTCCTGAGGGGTCTGGCTTATTAGACGTCCTTTCAGAATTGCATTGCTGTAGTTTACCATTTACTTTAATCACAGGGCAGGATAGTACTAAGAGACAGCGTAGGGGGTCTAATGGATTCCATATGTATTATTCTTTACATTCATTATGCAGCACCCGCCCAATTTCTCCTTGATAATCATGACCAATCACACCACTCAGTACCATGACTCTCTTCCTGACCTGTTGATCCAGAGGCATGAAGAGCCCAAACTTGCCAGGGGACATTCTCAGCTTCCAGTTGAGTGGAACCAATGTTGTGTTTCCAGGTGGGAGAGTTCCTTCTTTCAGGATTAGTCCAATCAGGCTTGAAGCTCATAGTGTTGAGGGAACAGAAAGCAAAAATATTGCAAGTGGATCACTAAAAGTAAGTGGTGCCACTCCAGCTCCACTCCTTGGTTCCTGGACCCATAAATCCTGGCTGTTGGAGACAGAGTACCATATATTGGTTGCTGATTCAGAGCATATGCAGCCTCCTGAAGAACATTGCCCCAGACCTGCAAGTTGTTGCCAACTAGCTGGTGCCATGGTTGTGTCTTTAGGAATGCATTCTATTGTTCTATCAAGCCAGGTGCTTCAGGATGATAAGAAACATGATATAACCCTTGGATTCTATGACCATGGACCCATTGTCACACTTCTGTTGCTGTGAATTGAGTTCCTTTATCTGAAGCAATACTATGTGGGATGCCGTACCAGTGGATAAGGCATTCTGAAAGTCCAAGAATAGTACTTTGGCAGGAACATTTTGTGAAGTTAAGACAAATGCATATCCAGGGGAGGTGTCTATTCCAATAATAATGAAATTCTGCTCTCTCC
This sequence comes from Nesogale talazaci, assembly GCA_004026705.1. Classification (NCBI taxonomy): domain Eukaryota; kingdom Metazoa; phylum Chordata; class Mammalia; order Afrosoricida; family Tenrecidae; genus Nesogale; species Nesogale talazaci. The sequence goes on from PVJH01014361.1 coordinate 53,845, forward strand.
ATGATGGAAGAGGGCCTATGTAATCAATCTGCCACCAGGTTGCTGGTTAACCTCCTGAGTCCCTTATCTTGGACTCAATGTTGGGGCAGATGGGACATGTAGCAGTAGCAGTGGCCACGTCAGCCTTGGTGAGGGGAAGGTTCACCCCTGCCCTGCCACCATGTCCACTTTGTTCATACGTTCATTGGAAAATAACAGAAGCGTCAGAGGAAAGAGTAGGACTAGTCTCCACAGTGCATGTCATCTTATCCACTTGATTGTTAAAGTCATCCTCTTCAGAGGTAACCCTTTGGTAAGCATACACGAGACATGATTATCTTTACTTTCTTTGTCATGAAGAGAGGTCTATAATATACCTCTTCGCCACACCTCCTTGTTACCAATTTTCTAATCATGGTCCTTCTAATTCCCTGACTACCTAGTCAAACCATTGGCCACTGCCCAGGCATCAGTATTAGTCTCATACTTGCCTATTTATCCTTCCAGGCAAAATGAATGACCTGGTTTATTGCTTAAAGTTCTCCTCATTGAGAAGATTTCCCTTCACTCCTCTCCTTTAGGGAGACCCCAGAACAATGCAGTAGTGCTGTTGCTGTCTGCTTATGAATGTCACCTGCATATCACACAGAGCCATCAGTGATGGAGCAGGAATTTTCTGTCCTTCATTCAACTTTTCATAACAAACTTCCCAAATGGCCATATGTGCAGACTAGGAAAAGGAAGGTACTGTGACAGTGGAGACTGTGGGCACTTGGACTACTTCTTCATGAAGCTTATTTGTACCTTCAGGTCCTGTTCTATATATATATATAAAACTTCAATTTAACAATGGATTGTTGCTGTGCACATCCAACTTTATTACTCTGTGGTTCAGACAATACCCATTTCATGATGCACAATTCAGGCCTCATGGTGACTTGGTGGTCCATCATGAGGCATTCTGTCTCCACTAAAACCCAATAACAGGCCAACAGCTATTTTTCAAAACAGGGAGTATCTGTCTGTAGAGGATGGCAGGACATTTCTTCAAGATCCCAAGGCTCTATATTGTGATTCACCAATAGACACCTGCCAAAGACCACACTGAATGTCTATCTATGGCTGACACCTCTAGCACCATTGGATCAGCTGCATTATATGATCCCAGTGGTGAAGCAGCTTGCCTGGCAACCCATACTTGTTGAAGAGTTTTTTCTTGTCTTTGGCCTCACTCAAAATTGGAGGCCTTTTGTGTCACTTCATAAATAGGTTAAGTTCAACACCCCAATGTGGGTTACATTGTCTGCCAGATCCAAAGAGGCCCACTAGGTGTCGTGCCTCCTCTTTAGCTGTTGAACGGCTTGATGCAATAGCTTATTCTTCACTTTAGGAGGAATGTCTTGACATCCTCTATATAACTGGACCCCTAGGAATTTTATTGAGGTGGATCATTCCTGAATCTCTGTTGGCTTGATTCCCCACCCTCTCACATGCAGATGTTTTATCAATGATTCCAGAGCCTTTGATGCATTCTACTGTTTGGTCCAATCACATAATGTTATCAAGATCGTGGACTAGGGTGACATTTTGTGGATGAGAAAGGCAATCAAGATCCCTTCAGACTAAATTAGGGTGCAGGGTGGAAGAGTTGACCTACCATTCAGGGAGAAGTTTTGAAAATGTACTGTTGCCCCTGCCACCTGAAGACAAACTGCTTCTGGTGGTCCTTTGAGACTAGTATTGAGAAGAAGGCTTTAGCCAGATCAATAGCTGCATATCAAGTACCAAGAGAAATATTAATTTGCTCAAGCAATGAAATCACATCTGCAAAGGCAGATGCAATTGGAGTCACCAAGTGGTTTCTCTCTCTCTCTCTCTCTCTCTCTCTCTCTCTCTCTCTCTCTCTCACACACACACACACACACATAAGACAAATAGGTGAATTAAGTGGGGATGTGGTAGGAATCACCACCCCTATATCCTTTTATAGTGGCACTAATCTCTGCAATATCTCCAGAAGTGCGGTATTACTTTGGTTTATTATTTTCCTAGGCAATAGCAGTTCTAATTGTGTCCACTTGGCCTTTCCTACCATAATAGCCCTTATTCCATATTTCAGGGATACAATCTGGGGATGCTGGGGGCTTATTGCTCATCACAATCCATCCATATATATAGTGTGCCACGCACCTTCGCATGCCTGCTGTTGTCATCATTCGCTAAACATTTGCTTTTCTACTTGAGCCCTTAGCATCAGTTTTTCTTCTTTCTCCCTCCATCCCTTCTCCCCCCTCCTTCACTAACTCTTGATACTTTGTACATTATTATTTCTTCATGTCTTACACTGCCTAAAGTCTCCCTTTACCCACCCCTCAGCTGTCCGTCCTCCAAATAGGAAGTTCTGTGTAGATCTTTGTAATTGGCTCCTCTTCTTTACTCCATGACCACTGCTGGTCCTGAGGGGTTCATCTGTCCTGGATTCCTTGTATTTCCAGTTCCCATCCCAGTGTACCTCTTCCAGTCTAGCTGGATTGTAAGGTAGAATTGGGATCATAATACTGGGAACATAATACCTTATGTTTTATCATTATTTCACTGCACCCTGACTGGGCTGTCTCCTTCCCATGAACCCTCCGGAAGGGGATGTCCTATCACCCACAAATGGGTCTTAGGTCCCCACTCTGCACCCTCCCTCCTTCATAGTGATGTGATTCCTGTCCCTTGATACTTGATATCTGCTCCCTTTCACCTCTCATGATAGCAAAGGCTGATGTGCTTCTTCCATGTGTATTTTGCTGCCTCTGTACTAGATGGTCACTTGTTTACCTTCAATCCTTTAAGACCCCAGACACTTTATCATTTGGTAGCTGGGCCCATCAGCTTTCTCCACCATGTTTGCCTATTGCAATGATGCATTATGGAACTGATGAAATAATGACACGATGGATTCAGGGGCACACTGGACCAATGGAGAAGCACACCTGAGCTAAAACCCCATCGATAACTTGACCTCCATTAGCCCGCCACTCTGTCTCGTGGGTTCTGACAACATTTTGGGTCTCTTAGAATTAGTGTCATTCCAGAGCCAGTGTCCAGTACTCCCTGAAAACTTTAATTATTTTCTTTTCCCCAATGAATAGTCATACTTGTGAAGGACTGCAGGTCCTTTTGGGAAAAACTAGAAGAAAGACTAGAGTATAAGTCTCCAGCGATGTAGCAGTGTCCTTCTAAGGG
>PVJH01014362.1:0-57162 GCA_004026705.1 Nesogale talazaci
CTGATACCAAGAGCTCAAGTAGAAAACAAATGTTTTGAGAATGATGAGGGCAACAAATGTACAGTTGTAGACTGGAGTAGCAAGAGTCACCCAGACCAAAAATAAGTTGTAACAAAGTTTATTTTACCTGTGCAGGGACCAACTCTCAGATTTTTCTTGGAAAGCAGCCCCAATTGCTTTTTAGCTTAAACTTTTATAGGGCTGGATGAAACAAGGGGCTTTTGCAGTTGAGCAAGCAGGCAGACACAGAAGCAGAAATTGTGGTTAGCTATAGTGAACAAGAAGGTCCCACTGTTTCTTGACTTAACAGTGGTCAATTCTGCACGTTCCAGTAGACTTCTCACAAAGTTTTCTGTTGCCTAGGGAGGAGGGAGATTATAACAAGGTGGGCCCACAAGGTGGTCAGTTCAAAGGGAAAATTTTAATTGTAGCACTGAGCCCCAGTGCCGTAGTGGTTGTGCGCAGGACTGTGGCCCACTGGGATGGAGGTTCAATTCCAGCAATGGCTCCACAGGAGCAAAGGCTGGGCCTCCTACTCCCACCACCAGAGGGTCCCCCCCCAAAAAAATTTTTAATTGTAGCTAGTTTACAAAATGTTTGCATTGTTACAAAGTGGCTACACTCTAGCTATCACAGTACAAATGTGGATGAATGGATTGTGATAAGAGTTGTACATGCCCCCAATAAAAAGATTTTAAAATAATAATAATTTTATGGTTGGGGGAAGGTCACCACAACATCAGGAATTATATTAAATTATATTAAAGGGTCGCAGCATTAGGAAGGTTGAGAACCCCTGCCTCAGAGCATTGTTTTTTAACTGAAGGAACTATCCCCAAACTATTTCCCTGAGGAAATCTTTGAACCTTAAACCAAAACTATCCTGAGAGCACCTTTTGATCAAATGATTATTAAACATTGAACATTGTTTTCTTTTAATGAATTTTTATAGATGATCAAATTGTCAACTGTGTTAGATGAGAAACTTGTGGGGACAGTGAGTCTGTGTTAACCATGGTGAAATAATTTAGAAAAGGATTTCAAGAAAGATGGCACATCTTAGACAATGTAAAGGATATCACTGAGCTGTACATGTAGAAATTGTTGAAATGGTGTATGCTTTATTGTGTAACCCCTCCCCACCTCAAGAACAACCAGAAAACTTTAATGAGTTAGAGGAGGATAAGAGAGGGTAGATCCTGGTTTACGTTTGCAGACATAGTGGAAAATCTATTGATTTTTTTGAGGCATGGGGAATATCCATTTAGTTCCGGTTCTGATAAACAGATTCAGAAAAGACAAAATTGATACAAATGTTGCAATGTCAATATCGTTACTCTTTTGTCAAGGCCCAGTCTACTTAATTGTCAATAATTTTAAGAACAAAAGAACCCATTCTTATAATTTCATAATCCATTTCTATAAGATGAACACTCTGATGAGGTGCATGTTGAAGGGTTGTAAATTTACAACCAAGAGGCCTGCTGAACTGACTAGGAATAATCACCATTGTCCAATTCTCAGGATATCACTTGGTTAAGGAGCATAAGCAGAGACTGAGAGCTGAACTATCTAGGATAAGAGAGAGACTTCTTGAAGGTGATGGGGGAGGGAGGGAGGGGAGAGGAAGGGGACAGGGGATGGGTGGGACGTGGGATGGGGCAGTGATGAAGAAAAACAAATACCGTATATACTCCAGTGTAAGCTGACCTGAATATCAGCCGAGGCACCTAATTTTACCACTAAAACTGCATAAATAATGTGCCAGAAAAACTCGGCTTATACACAAGGATAGACGGTACCTTCTGTTATTTGTATGGTAAATAATACGAATCACCACCTTACCCTCTACCTTTCATCCCTATTCTTCTGCCAAGACATCTTTAGGAACTCATTTTTTTCATGATTCAGCTTGCAGTTATGTTTGTTTTGAGAGGGATATGAGGGTGTACCAACAATGACTTCAAGGGAGGTCTGTCATATCTGGCGCTGGCATTCTAGAGGTTTGTGCTAAAATGCCGGCTCCAGGGGTCTGATAGATTAAATTCTCCTCTTGGAACAGCGCCAAGTGTACACTCTGCCCATGGTCTTCAGAGGCTGAACATCAGGCCAGGGAGGGAGCACATCTGCATTACTACTTATATTTCTTGCTAAACTTTCCTTGATTTCATTACATGCAACTACTTCCATTCTTTACTATCCACACTTCATTCTTACAACCCATACTCCATTCTTCACTACCTGTTTTATCGATTTCAAGACAAATACCGGCCTAAGTGCATTATTTGATTAATGCTTTTAATCCCCAGAGCCATCTTATGTATGTATAGAATGATACCCATTTTTGAGATGCGGATGCCAAGGCACAGAACATAAAGTGACTTCCTCTGGGTCAGACAGCTAGTCAATGGCAAGTCAGGATTCGGATCTACCTAGCCAGGCTCCAGAGCCAGCATCGTGGCTGGTCCACTCCTTCCCTCTATTGTGAATAAACACACATCCCCTTTATGGTTACTCTCCCCCGCTCACCTACCCAAACGCATGAGATGAAGCTGTCATCGGAGAATGACACTTAATGTCATTCAAGCTATCAGATCCCAAACTCGAGCATCTCTGACCTAACAGGTAGTGCACATTTGTTTGTATTTTAATAAGAGAGAAGACACGTTCTACATTGAGAGATAGAATGGAATTAAAATGCCCCGGTGGTTAATTGTAGTCTTTTTCTTGGAGGTCTTGGTTTGTTCTCATGATTATCTCTGATGACAATAACAGGCCTTTGGTGACCATTATATGCTTTAATGACTGGAGTATGTTTCACATTTTTTAAAATTCCAAAATAAATAAGAGAATGGATCTATTTATGTTTTTTCCAATTCAGAAAAGTTCCAGGAGTTGATGCAAAGATTCAGGACACAGTTTGAAATCTCCAGCAGCATAGAAGTTGAATGACTGCTTTCTCTGCTTATATTTACAGCCTGACCCTTTTTCATCCAGCCTGATTTTTTTTTCTGAGTAATGCCAACAGGAAGTAGCCAGCACAACAATACTTATTCTATGTATACATTATGATGTTAAAATTCACAGAGTGAAGCATCCATCGAGAGAGAGGACTGCTCTTGACTGAACTCCCTCAACAATTTGGGTGGGGCTACGGAAGTACTCTATAGTGATTATGTTTTTAAGTCTACTTATTCCAGATATCTCTATTATTTTTATACAAGACTCTTTTTATAGATATGTTATGTTTTGTGGAATTTTTTAAGACAAAACAAAAATTTCAGAACATTTAAATTTGTTACGATTTGTTGAAAAAAATTTTAAGTTCAATGAAATTAAACAGCGTTTTGGTTTATATTTATCATATATCATTAAAATGTATTGTTCTTGATATATTACTGGCCAAGTTGTGTTTTACCCCCCCTTTTTTGGTGTGTGTCTTTATTTTAGATTTTCTCTTTCTCATTTTATATTTTACTGAGTATTGCTTATACTAGAAGATATTTCCCTGTTAGTCCAAAGAGTTTCTTCAGTCTCTATTCTTGCTCTGTGTTTCATTGTCTTTATCATATTCAAAGGCATTTATCATATAAACAGGTGGTGTCCAGACATTAGAATTTATTAAAAAAATTGTAGTGAGTAACTAGGAATATGTGCATGTTACCCACCACCAAATATGTCTTTAGTTAAAATCCTTAAAATGGAATTACTGGGCAAAAGGATATGAAATATATCATTTCAATGAGAAAATTCACCTGACTTAAATGGTGGTAGTAACAGTGGAGGTGAGTGCTTTATCCTCATTTCTTTACCAGCACAGTGTGATACTCATTCACTCTATAAATCTTCACTGGGGTTCTACCTTGGGCCAGGCACAATACTAGATGATTGGGGAATAAGAGTGAGTAAAGCAAATGAATTCCCTGCCTTGGTGAGGTCAGTAATCCAGGAGGGGACCTCAGGGAGAATTAGGTCATAAGACTACAAATCAAATGGCAAGTCAGAAGCTGAAATGTGCACCAAGAAAAAGACCAAGGTAGAAGAATCAAGAGTGTAGAGATTGTGGGTGGTTGTGGGGTATCATTTTAAAGAGGTTGATAGCTGAGATACTTGAGCAAAAAATTTTCTAAGTCTGAAGAATGCTAAGGGCTAGGGTGGTTCCATTAGTCTACATCAGAAAGTTTGATCTTTTTTTTTTTTTGGGGGGGGGGCATCACTGCCTCTGGTGGTCATGGGTGCTACCTAGTGCCGCTCCTGAGAGCCGCCGCTGGATTTGAACTGCCAAGCCTGCAGGCTGCAGTTGCGCACTCAACCACTTACGCCACCGGGGCTCAGCCCAAAGTTTGAACTTTTTATGAATTTGAATTTTGTTCTATATTTTTTTCCCACTCTGCCACTGTGTTAGACAGAGCTCTCTAGAGAAATGAAACCAGGACACTAGTAATTCTCTTTATAATTTATGTAGAAAGAAGGATATAGAACATAAGAAATAATTAGTTAACTAATCTATAAAGCAGTACAAATGGCTCGGTGCAACTCACTTGGGTGAGACAGCTAGTAGACTGGCAGTCCTTGGAGTCTTGAGGGCCGCCGGGTAGTCCTCTGTAGAGCAGTTCAGGCTATCTGGCCACAAGCAGCAAACAGCAAAGCAGGTCACCAGCAGTCAGCCAGATGACAGAGTTCAACAATCCCCAGCTCAAGAGATGGCTATTCCAGGAACGTGGTGAAGCAGGGCTTGAAGGAACCTCAACTCACAGCAGCTCAGTCCACGGAGTAGATGTCCCACAGGTAGTGTAGCATGGAGGTCAAGGCTCAGGGTGAACAAGGCAGCCAGCTGGTCTGAAGATTCAAGAGCAAGAGAGCAAGGGTGGGGCTCATTGAATCATTTCTATCTCTTCCCTTCAATTCATCTTACATGTGTTCATTGGCCATGTTGACACACAGACCTACCTATCTTTGGCCACGTTGGCGCAATAAGCCTACCTAACACAGTCACCCAGAGCAGAGCAGTCAGTAATGGTAAACAGGCACCGTTTAGTTCTGGTCTCAGTGTAGTGAACACTGTGGCGCTATGGTCCCTGGGTCTTTGGACTAGTTGTTTCCTTGAGTCCTTAATTTTCTTCACTTTGCGGATAAAGAGAGATCCATAGCATTTTAGATAGTTACTGGAAAACCTCTAAAGCCACAGTTTCTAGTCACCAAGGTAGGATGTGGAACTTGGTCTATATAGTCTCTTGTACCTATTGACCTGGATGTCCCCCAGCCTGTTGTCCTACAAGAGCAATTCTTTTGAATGTTAAATTATGCTTTTCAGCTTCCTATTTACTTATTAAAAAACCCCAACTGAATTGTCCTTGTTAGTAGGACTGGCACTAATGGTCCAGCTATATGTAAAATAGCACCTGGCCATTCTAAGCATGCACTCAGACTCACAGACTCTCAGACTGACAGACTCTCTCCAGCCCTCATGCCCACCTTTGTGTATGCACCAAAAGTCTTCAATGTACTTCAAAAGCCACATCACTCCTGTGTTAGTCCGGGTAGACTAGAGAAACAAATACATAGACGTGCAGATGGATATAAGGGTACTATTTATATATAAGAGGAATAGGACATTAAGAAAGCACCCCAATCCAGTCCAGTACAAAATCATAAGTCCGATATTAGCCCATATGTCCAAGGCAAATCTATAACGTCTCCTTCCAACTCACGAAGTCACAAGCCAGTGGGTGCAGAGTCCCGTCGCTGGCAGGGATCTCCCCATGGCTCCTCGCTTCCAGGGCTCAGGGTCCATCAACAGTATCCAGTGGTGGTAGAATCAACTCAGAGCTGGCAGGGGTCTCCATGTGGCTTCTCCAACTTCAGAGGTCTGCTTCCATCAAGGTAAAGCCGTGTGGCTTCTCCCCTGGCTCCTTCAGCTCCTCGGACGCTGCCATCTTGTCTTGTCTAAGTTTGTTGTCTCTAAACCTAACTCCCAACAACTGGGGAGATAGCTTCTCATCTCCATGAGGGAAATATCGCGAGATTTCCCAGAAGTCTCAGGAGAAAGCCATGCCCACACAGAGGCCTCAATAACTATTCAATGACTATCTCCAGATTAACAGGCTGGACTCCACCCCTACATCTCAATCGTGAAATTAACATAAGCACATGACCCCCACAACTCCCTTTATTCAAACTTGCCACTCAGGAGGATACATGATGCTCTCTCCACCCCATAGCATATATTTGTCCGTGCCTTCTTCGTGCCAGGGCTACTCTTCCCACCCTTGTCCCCCGCGGAGAGGCCTTCCCCACCCTGCAAGCAAGGAGGACACTGGCAGTTGATTGCTATTTCTGCCAGAGGCAAACCATAACTCCTCCAGAACAACCTGCTCAAGATGCCATGTTGTCAGGACTTCCAGGCCTGGCAAAAGAAGATGGATGGTGTCCAGGGCCGATGCTCCCTACGGAGATCACCCATCATGAGCCCCGGGTAATGGTCACTGTCCCAGGTAAGCCTGTTTCTTTGCTTCTGGACATAGGGCTACTTATTCAAAACTATGTGAACATTCAGAACCGACTGTGTTAGTGCCCACCACATGTAGGAGACTCAGGTATAGTCTCACAACCCCATGTCACACAGCCATCTCTTCTGTAGCCTTTATAACGTTCAATTCTCACACCTGTTTCTAGTCATCCCCAACTGCCCTGTCTCCCTCCTGGGTAGAGAATCTTACTAAATTGAAAACAGTAGTAGCTTTCCATTTAGCAGGGGCTTCCCAGGCTGCAAACTTGCTGCTTCTCTTACAAATGACACCAGACAGTCCTCGAGTGCCCTGATATCCACCCCCCACCACTACCACCAATTCCCTTCCTTTACCAGCTGCTTTAGGTAACCCATGCATTTGGGATGCCGCCCAGACCTCCATGACTTTGCACCATCAACCTATTTACATCATCTTAAAAGACCCTTCAAAATGTCCTAATATTCCTCAATACCCTATGGCTCTCCGACACCTGAAGGGATAAAACTTCTGAAAGCAGGTCTGTTACAGCCCACCCACTCTCACTGCAACATATCCATTCAACCCTTCGACAGACACAGACTGCTGCCTTGCCTCCCTACCCGTGGTTTCCCACCCTCATACTCTGCCCCCCCCCACTATCCTACCCAATATTCCTCCTTGCTCAGTTGTAGATGTAAAGGATGCCTTCTTTCAACCATGCATCAAGGAAGAAGAGGGCCAAAGGGAAGAATCTGCTTAGCCCTGAAGACTCTTAATTGAATCAGCACTAAAGAGATGGCAGTCCTATCAATAAGAAAGAAACCTCGCTATGAAGAAAAGGTGCCAGATACTCACCAACTACCTCCTCCACCCCAGGTGACTTCAGGTGAAACCTGTAACGCAGGGGACATAGGTGACGCTCGAGAGTGCTAGGAGACTGATCACTCCTGAAAGTATGTTTCTGACTTCTACTGCAGCTCTCCCTGTCCCTCCTGAGGTCGTTGCTAATCACGCTTATTGGGCTGAGGTTCCCCATCCACCCTTGCTGGAGGCTGTAGAGTGGACTCAAACTGGCCCGATCATATTTGTAAATGATTCTAGGTGGACCCCAGGGCCTGGGGGAAATGGGATAGCCAGGCACCCCGAGGAAGAAGGCAAGAGGTTTCATGTTATCTTAGGCTTTGAGGTGTTTGTTACCTTTGTGCCAGGGTGCCAGTCCTAGCGGTGGAACCCTTAAACCCAAGCTTGGAAAATACCTCTGCCCACCATAATAACATTCTGTTATTTGTGCCATTGACTTCAGCTCCTGGTAACCTTCCGTGACAGTGTAGACCTTCTTTTTTCTTTTTGTTTTAGTCTAGAACTTCTGGGCAGGGTTCCTAGGCAGAAATGCTTCTGGGCGTGGATTGCTGGGGCTTTTCTCACGGAGAAGCCATTGGTGGACAGTAGCTGAGTGATGAGGCATTGAACTCCTGGGATCCCTTACCCTATTGTCACGCGATGATGTTCCAACTCACAGTGATTTTGATGGGTAGGTTGGGGTCAACTTTGCTGGGCCAGGATTCTCAGCACTTTGGCAGTTAACATCAGGTGACCAGACGTCCTGCTTTTTAGCAATTTGTCCGCGTCCCGCGGCGTTATATATTACGATACTATTTTTGCGTTCTATGAACATTTTTGTTGCTCTAAATTTTGTTGTAGACAACATTTTTAATCAAGAACCACCACCTCCCCACCCCCGTCAATGGTTCCCCGCTTAAAATCTGGTCACTTCAATAACACTGAGTAATGTTCCTTGGTGGGGTAGTGGTTTTACATCGGATTGCTGACTGTGAGATCATCAGCTTCTCCTGGAAAGAAAGACAAGGCTTTCTATTCCCCTAAAAAGTCTCAACCTTGGGGACCCTGCCCAATAGTCATGATGCGTCAGAATTGACTCAATGGCGGCAAGTTTGGGTTTGGGTCATTCTCCCCTCCTCCCTGTGACTTGACAATATATTCACAAGCAATGCTAGGTCTCCAGATGGGAGAAGATCAGGGTGAGATGTTCCACCTTTACGAAGGTCATGGCCCTGAGGCAATTAAGTTTCCTTGAGGGTGTGGCTTACTTCCTATGTAAGTGGATAATGTAGAAAGGCTGACTTGCTTTTTGCTGGGTCTGGATGCTTCTCCTGGCTTATTGACTGCTTGTGTTTTGAACTTCAACTGACAGCCCACCTTATTGCCTTCTGATCCTGGGAGTTCTCAGAAGTCTGCCCTCTGCCCTGCCAACTTTCGATTCACCTCTTCAGTCGGCAGCCTGGTCTGCTGACCTTGGATTCAACCATCCCTTCAGTCAACAGCCTGACAATCTTGGGTGGGTCAGCCCACTAAGCTAAGCAAGCTAGAAGAAGCCTCCCTCGTAACATTGGATCCACTGACGCGAAACATGGTTGTACTGCCACAACTGTGAGTCATTTTCTTAAGATGGATCTCTCTAGACATACACACATCTATAACTACGATTTGTTTTGCTTCTCCAGAGGACGCAGCTTAAGATATTTGTCACTGAGAAAACAAAACTGCCTTCGAGTGAATTTTGACTCAAAACTACCCTCTAGGCAGAGTCAAACTACCTCTGTGGTTTCTGAGAGTGGGGTTAATTATGGAAGTTAAAAGGTTACAATGTGGGCTGAGCGCCGGTGGTGTAGTGGTTGAGTGCGGGACTGCGGCCCCACTGGTTTGGCGGTTCAAATCCAGCAGCTGCTCTCCAGGAGCAAGGCTGGGCCTCCTACTCGCACCAGAGGGCAGTGAGGCCCCCCAAAAAACAAACAAACAGGTTACAATGCAGGTAATGCAGGTGAGAAATGATCAGGATACACTTGTTCAATCAGGATAGTTTCTTCTCGGCCATGTCCACAGACACGCCTTTCTCTGCCCCTCAGCCATTTCCCACAATTCTTTAGGGTTGTCAATAAATGCCCAAAGGGCATATCACTACACTGTAAACCTTAGCCTATAGGTGCCCAGATCCAGCTCATCTGATTAAGTGGCCAGAAGCACCCTCCTCCACAAGCCAGCCTCCTGCCCCAGAGCACGCGACGCGCAGCTTTACTTGTTCTGTGGGCTGGGAAGTTCAATACTTTGCTTTATACTCTGGCTTCTAGTTCTGTTGGTTCTGCAGTTGCTGCTCCTCCTCTGCTGCTCCTCTAGGGTCAATGCCGTCTTCTGGTCAAATGGGTTCAATGCACAGGGGTCGCCGGGGCCCAAAGACACTCCATTACTGACCTTTCTTACTGACAGCGAGATTCCTCCCTTTCTGCATCTGAGATGGTTCATCTTATACCCAGCAGGATGACAATCACGACGGGCCCTGTTTAACAGTCACTCACAACTGAATCCTACCAGTGTCTTTCCTCTCTTGCGCAGACCCATCAGAAAAAAAGGCCTTTTGAAATGATGACCAGAAGAGTCACATTAAATAATTTACTGCCTACGGCTTCTCTCTGGCTTGTCTAGCATTTTCACTATCATACATGGAGGATTAACTTCCCCCTTTTAAATAAATTTTCCTCGGAGGACATTCATAAAAATTTTAAATTAACCTATTTCATGCTTTTATCCACCACCACCTCACCTTTTAAATACCAAATTCTAAATGGCCCATCCCTATCAACCCAGCAATGTAAGGAGGTAAATGTGCTTCTTGATCTGAAGAAATTTCATTCTGATTAGAACTGTGGCCATGGGCTTCCATAAGCAAAGGTCTGGCCACAGGAAGCCATCATATTTCATTAATCTACACCAGCTCCCAGAATCAAATATCTTTCTCTCTTCATCAACTCAGGTTCTGGTCAGCTCAGCCCCAGCCATCCAAGCTCAGTTATTCAAGCTAGCTGGCCCCTTCTCACTCACAGCCCCTAGCACCCGGAGACGAAGTCATAGCCAAAGGGTCAGGAATCTGTCCAAGTCCCGCACTTCAGTCCAGCCAGCTCTTCCTCTCTCCTCTGTGAATCAGGTCAACACGTACTTTTGTCTAAACTCAGCCCATCCCTTCTTTGCTGCATCTTCCCAATTTCCGCTTAACAAATGGATCCATGTAGTTACCATAAACATACCAGGTTCACTGCCTCTCTTTAACTTTCAGTCCTACAAGGTGTGTGTGGTGGTGGCGGCGGTGGTTTACTATTGGGCACATACTTTTCCTGCTGCATCCAATAACTACTTGCTAATTTCTTTTTTAAAAAGCAAAGTTTTTTTGCCCCCCCCCCCCAGTAGTTCTTCCCTTCAAATGTAAATAGCTTATTTCCCCAGCAGTTCTGAGTGAAATTCACATTTTCTATTTTTTTTTTTTGACATCACTGCTCTCTGATGGTGGGAATAGGAGGCCCAGCCCCACTGCTGGAATTGAACCTTCATCCCAGTGGGCCGCAGTCCCGCGCACAACCACTACGCCACCGGGGCTCAGTCCCTTTTTTTCTTTTTGAATCCACAGTTTCTACATAGGCTTCTGGCTTAAAAGAAATCCTGTTCCTTCTGTGAAAACCTTAATTCCCCATTGAGCATCTCCAGTCCATATGGTCTGTAGATAGGTTTAGATTCTCCGTCATCATGATAATCATATTGATTTTCATCACATATATAGGCCTATTTTATAATACCAGAAGAGGAGCCCTAAATAGTTATAGTGTAGTTTGATAGACACAAAACTCTTGACCCTTTGAAAAATACACTAATTTAATCCTCACCCCAGCATTGTATCCGCTTATATGCAAGGTGCCAAGCCACCCTGGCTGGGTGCAACTAGTCCAGTCAGCCTCTCCCACCCCCAATCATCTTGCTTAACCAGTCTAGCTTTTGCTCCAGACCACTCAAAAAGCAGCTGCCCTCTCTACAGCTGGAGCCTATTTCTTACATTCCTTTCAGCCTGTAAGACCAGTCCAAAATACAGACTGTCAATCACCTGGCTGAGGTAAAACCTTCACTATCTTGAGGATCGTGCCGAGGCTTTTTGTGAGATCCTGGAGATCCAGTATCTCCTTCCCCTCTTTCACTCAACATTTGGCTCTTGGTAATATTTCAAGCATTATGTCCTGAGGCACTAAGGTAAACATGGGCTCTGCAAAGATAAGCATGAAGGAAAAGCTCCTCCTCTCCATTTGGATTTCAGTAGGAAGAGCTGGCCAAGGAGAAAAAATCGTCGTTGCAGATGGTGAGCAGGTGCCTTGAAGATAGTGAAACCGGGGATTGGGAGTGGTGATTGGGGTCTGCTACTTTAGACAAGTCTGGTGGAAGAAAACGCTATTTAAACTCGAACAAAGAGGATCCGGGCAAGCATACATCTGGCAAATAGCATTAGAGGCAGATTCACCAGGCTCGGTGGAAGAGCTTGCAAGGTGAGAACTTGACATTTTCCAGCGTTCCAGTCAACCCCCCACCCCCCACCCCACCCGGGCGGTGGGCACAATGTTCTAGATGAAGCGGACCAGGGTACACAGGGCGTTGTAGGGCGTGGAGAAGAGTCCAAATAGTATTTCAAGGTTAGGAATTTGCAGTAGGATTTTACTCAAAGGAAGAACATGCTCTGATTCGCCTTTTCAATAGACCGTCTTGGCTCTTCCTGGGCAAGTTTTGGCAGAACAGAAGGGTAAGCCCAGAGGCCAGAGAGACGTTCCTCAACCTAGAATGACTCCCTTTATTGGAAAAGTTCTCAAAGTTTAGGGAGCCAAGAAGGGTGCCTCAAATTATGCTTGCTTCGCCAGTCCTGTGATGGCCTCGGCCACATTCACTTATCCAACAGATTCATAGACATTGCAGGAGCGGGGCTGGCTGCCTCCATCTCCTAATTCAAGTGGATAAACTTGGTTGGGAGATAGGGCTTTTTTGGCGCCTTTGAACACCAACACAGTCTGGCAGGAAAGAGCCAGATTCTCACTAAGATAAACAAAGTCAACTTGCAATTAGCCGACCAAGCCATGCAAACAAAGGGCGCTGCCACGGGCTTCGGGCGGATGTGGACTACAACTCCCAGCAGGCTCCGCGCGGAGGCCACACCCCCACCCCACCCTAGATTTGCCCTGCAGACAGGGCCCACCGCAGCCCTTCAGGGAGTAAGTCCAGTTCTCCTAGGATTCGAGGTCAGCCTTCTTGTCAGGAGGGTGCACGGGGTTTTTCTGAAGAGGAGCGCGGAGGCAGGCGGCAGGAGGAAAGCGCCGCTCAGACGTCGCCGGTTTTCGCGCGCTTTGGCGCGGGGCATTGTGGGTAGCGCGCCCGGAGGGGGCACTGGAGTCCGGGGCTACGGTCGCGCCACCCGCAGGGATGTTCGAGGATGAGTCGGACGCGGAGGGGGCGGCGGGGGTCGCCTCGGCCGGAGAGGCGCTCCAGGCCCTGTGTCAGGAGCTGAACCTGGACGAAGGGAGCGCAGCCGAAGCCCTGGACGACTTCACCGCCATCCGGGGCCACTACAGCCTGGAGGTGAGCAGCGCCGTCGGCGCGGCGGCCGGCCCCGGCCCCTGGACCCGACCCGCGGCGCTGTGCGGGCCCCTGGGCAGGCCCCACCCCCGCAGGGCCCCGCCTCTCCGGGGTGGTGGTCGTTTCCCCACCCGGAAGGGTCGCCGCCCGACGGGGCGCCGGGGCCGGGCGGTGGCGAGCTGGCGCTGGAGGGGGCGGCTGGAAACCCGCCCGCGCTGCCACTTCCTGCAGCTGGAAGCTGAATCCCGGGAAAGGCGCAGCTTCCCCAGGGCACGGCCCGGGCTCTCCCAACCCCCCCCCCCCCCCCCCCCCCCCCCCCCCCCCCCCCCCCCCCCCCCCCCCCCCCCCCCCCCCCCCCCCCCCCCCCGGCTTCCACACCCGGCCTGCGGCAGCCAAGCAGGGCGTCTTCCAGGCCTCGGCGTTGTGGGCTTTGTTCGGTGACATCGGGCCGGCGCCCACCCAGAGCTGCCCAGTGCGCCACGGAAGGAAACGCCGCCGTGGCCGGCGCCGTCGAGGCTTTCGGATAAAAGCCGCCCCAGCCTCGGCGCCGCGCGTTTCTCTGCGCAATCCTGCGGGCACCCGCCGATGAAAGCGGAGCCCGGGCAGGTTCAGCTCCTGGCCTGAGCGGGGGCGGACCCGGAGCGCGGAGGGGCGCTGGTGGAGCCCAGGGGCAGAGGCCCAGCCATTGAGCAGTCGACTGCCCTCGGGTCGCTCATTTTGTGGCATTGCTTCTGCGCTCACTTGGCCAGAGCCAGCACGCCGAGCATCTCTTAGCACGCAGTTCCCTCCTCGAGCAGATGGGGATCTTCTTACCCAACGCGTCTCTGGACGGCAGGATGAAAGGACTTTAACCTGATGGATTGTCCAGTGTCTCTGACTCTGAGTAAAATTAATAAAGGTGCCCTGGGCCTCTCCTTTCTTTAGGTAGAATATTCTTTTTTTCTTTTTAAAGTTTTCATTATCAGTGTCTTTTAGTATCGATACCTTCATAACCTCAATTCTTGGCTCGAGGTTAGAAACAACATACAAACTTATTATTTTAATACTTAAATCAAAAATCAAACTGGAAGCGAGTCCAGTCTGACGCATAGGGACCCCATGAGACAAAGGGCGCCTTCGGATCTCCAAGATCTACTTAGAAATGTTCACTGGAGCAGACAGCCTTATCTCTGTCGCCTGGAGCTACTGGTACAGCAGTTTACTACCTGTGGGTCTCGAACTCTTTGGGGGTCGAATGACACTTGCACAGAGGTTGCCCGACTCATAACAGTGGCAAACAGTGATGAAGTAGCAAAGGCAGTAATTTTACAGTTTGGTGGGGGGAGTTGGGGAACTCACCACCACATGAGGAACTGTATGAGAGGGTCTCAGCATAACTGTGAGCTTTGTGGTTGGCAGTGCAGTTCATAACCAGTTCACCAGAGCTGCTGTAATAAAGGAATGCATTCTAAAATATACAAAACTTTGATGATGAAAGTCATTTTGACCGTTGAGGTCTAGTTGTGTTGATAGAAGGTTTTGGATTACCCAGATTATTCCTGGAAATGGGGTTGGTGTTTCTCCTCAGGAAATTAGTTTGAGAAGCCTAAGAGAAAGTTGTCTGTATTGCAACCGCCTTTTTTCCCTTCTGTTTCTTGGTACACTTTCAGTGCTTTGGTTCACAGACAGGTCACTGAAGTTGCTGTTCAACTGTCACATGCCCTTGGAGTCAAACATTGTCCAACTGTCCTTTAAGACTCTTTGACACTGACATTTTCATTTTAGACTAGGCCAGACTCAGCAGTGCTTATCTGTAAGAACATCTGAAAATAAAAAACTAACAAATTGCATGATGTAACACTACACATAGTACAGATTACTGCCAATAAGCTATGAAAACAAAGTGCACTCATACTGCAGTTTGTGTTAAGTCACAATTTGCTTGTATGACATGTTGAATTTACAAATGTCACCTTTATTATAATGTTAAAAGTTGAAATATCTGCTCAGATGAAGATCCATGCATACTATTTTAAAGACAATATGTTTCAGGGTAAATTGGTCCCATTTTTACCTTTCATACATGAGTCACTTAAAAATATTTTTTGAGAGCTGAGCCCCGGTGGCATAATGGTTGTGTGCGGGACTGCAGCCCTCAGGGTTGGCAGTTCATATCCAGCAGCAGCTCTCTAGGAACAAAGCTGGACCTCCTACTCTCACCAGGGGGCAGTGAGGCCCACAAAAAAATTTTTTTTGAAGCACTAAAAATACATTTTACGTAACGTTAGGTTTTTCGTGATTCAAATTTATTGTGACGTTCTCCCTTGTTCATTCTTTCTTGTGACCTGTTCTTTCACTGTACAGCTGGGTTTAAAAGACCTGTACAACTGAAATGGTGGAGAGAACCTTGAGCATCCTCAGGACCTCAAGTGGTAATTTCAAATAAAGTTGAGGCATATAAATGATGAGAACCCCTTTCAATAATACACCTACTTACCAACTATCTTGTTATCCAACATTTCACATTTACTACAATAGTTACTACATTTAGTAAATAATCTCCTGTGTGACATAATACATTTGCCAGATCAACTTTAAAATTTTTCTTAAATATTAAAAAGCAAAGTTGTCACAATTAAGACTGAGACTCACCTGACTCAGACCATGGCATTTTCAGTCACTTCATAAACTATAAAAGCTGGACAGTGAACAAGGAAGACCAAGAAGAACTGATTCCTTGACATTTGGTGTTGGCACAGCCTGGTGGGTAGTCTGTGAACTGCCAGAGGGACAAATGTGTCCTGGACGTGCAGGCCCAGAACTCCTGAGAAGTTAAGTTGGTGAGCGTCTGTCTCACATACTTTGGACATGTTCTCAGGAGAGGCCAGTCCCTGGAGAAGGATATTATGCTTGGGGGAAAAAAAATCATCAGTGAAAAAGACAACCTTCAACGAGATGATGGATTGACACTGTCAACAATTGTGACAATGGCACAGGACCAGACAGTTTCATTCTGTTTTACATGGAGTTGAAACTAACTAAACGGTACCTAACAACCACAATCAAGCTATTTTAAGCACTAATGATGCCTGTCTGGCAATGGACACCTAGTTTCTCATGCTAGAATAATAGTTTCTGCGATGGTTAAGGTGATGGGTCATCTTGGCTGGGCCATGATGAGGTAGATCCTCTCTGCCATTTGCAAAATCTTGATTTCCCCATGCTGACCTGGTCTTTGGGACTTAACCATATCGATAAGTAAGGAGTGGGTGTATTAGAGCTGCAGTGTAGCATGTTATACTTAACACCGGCCTAAGAATAAAAATAGGTGGTATTGTAACTAACTGAGCTTCGTGACCTGAATCCACGTTGACATAGTGGCAGCAACAGTGGGTTCAAATACAGCAATGATGGTGAGGATGGAACGGGTTTGGGCAGTGTTTTATTTTCTTGTACATAAAGTTGCTATAAATAAAAAAACTCAACACCTGTCACTTAGCATCCTGGAGCTACAGAAGGAAAATCAGACTGTCGTTCTAAGCTTTTGAAGTTGTAAGTGTATTAACATCCATTTTGCTGTCTGCCAGGGAGAAGTTGTCCACTGGTTGGCATGCTCCTTATATGTTGCATGCCGCAAAAGCGTTATTCCCACAGTTGGAAAGGGTGTCATGGAAGGAAACTGTGTGTCACTTACTAGGATACTGCGCTCGGCTAAATTAAGGTAAAGTGCTTTGGTTTTGCAATATTGTTTCTATAACTTTAACAGAATTTAATCTCTTACCTGAAAACAATTGACCTCATTTTATCCTGACCAAACATTGTTGACACATTGTTATCCTTTCCCAGTTGTTACTTTCTTCCTTTGCCTCTCCTCCTCACGTGTGGGATTCAACCCAGAGATATTTTGTGTTCAATATTTGGAGCTATAATAGCTTCTTCATTGAATTTTTAAAAAAAATTGTAAATTTCAAGCTTACAGGCAAGGTTGCAGAAACAGGAAAAGTACAAAAAGTATTATCTCGATCCTTCCCTCAGATTCCCCTCGTACTGTTACTATCGAGGTGCCCTGGTGGTGTAGGACTGGTTGCACTTTGCGCTGCTAATCTCAAGGTCAGCAGTTAGAAAACACCAGCCCACCTGCAGGAGAAAGACGGGGCTTTCTACTCCTATAAATAAAGTCCAGAAATTCACAGGGACAATTCTTCTTTTTTTAAAATCGTTTTATTGGGGCTCATACAACTCATCACAATAAATACATACATCAAATGTATGCAGACCACATGTGTTGCTTTCATTCTTTTTTGGGGGGGGGCATCACTGCCCTCTGTTGGGAGTGGGAGGCCCAGCCTTGCTCCTGGAGAGCTGCTGCTGGATTTGAACCGCCAAGCCAGTGGGCCCCGCAGTCCTGCACTCAACCACTACGCCACCGGGGCTCAGCCTGCCTTCATCATTTTTGAAACATCTTCCTTGCACTTAGGCCACTGGTATCAGCTCCCCTTTATTTTCTCACTCCCCTCCCTCCTCCATAAACACTTAATAGTTTACAAATTGTCATTATTTTGTCATCGTCCACTGTCCGATGTGTCCCTTCACCCACTTCCCTTTGTCCCGTACCCCAGGGAAGAGGTTATATGTTGATCCCTGTAATTGGTTCCCCCTTTATACTCCACTGTCCCAGTATCACCACTCCCACCACTGGTCCTGAAGGGGTCATCCGTCCTGAATCTCCCATGTTTCTGACTCCAGTGCACATCCCACAGGGACATTTCTGCCCTGTAGGGCCACCATGAGTTAGAATTGACTCAATGGCCGTAAGTTTAGTTTGGTTGTTCATATTATTAACCCATTTGCCTAATCCTTTGATGTTTCTCTGACATAGTATTTTTCCTCAACTATTTCAGAGTATGTAGCTTGTATTTTAGTTCTTCACATTTAATTGTCTCATGTATTTTCTTATATAAATAGTGCGATTATTTATCTCAGCAGATTTAACTTGATACAATATTTTATGTAAGCTACCATTTCTAGTCCAGTTTAGTAAGTTGATCCAATAATGTCCTCTATGACTTCTCCATACCCTTGAGTACACTTTCGAGTATAGGGTCAGGTATTGCATTCATTTGTCGTGTATCTTTAATTAGGATTATTTTCATGGTCTCTGTCTTTTTTTTTTGGCATCACTGCCTCTGGTGGTCGTGGGCACTTCCCAGTTCTGCTCATGAAAGCCATGGCTGGATTTGAACCGCCAAGCCTGCGGGCCGCAGTCCTGCACTCAACCACTTAACGCTACCGGGACTCAGCCCACTGTCTTTTTTTTTTTTTAAGGATAGAGTACATATAATAGAATATTTGCTTTTTCACCCATTTTTACATGTATAGGCCATTGAGATAAATAACCAGTACCATGTTGTATATTATGAATTTTTTATCATCTCTTTGTCTTTATCATTATAATTTTTGAAGGGTATAATTTGCAACCACTTCACACCTCTTTTTCATTTATTCCTCATTTTGTATTTCTCTGAAGTTTCCTCATGACTAGAAGCAGGTTACACATTATCAGATAGAAAACTAAGGGTGAACCTCGGTGGCGTAGTGGTTGTGCGCGGGACTGCGGCCCTCTGGGATGGAGGTTCAATTCCAGCTCACAGGAGCAAAGACTGGGCTTCCTACTCACACCACCAGAGGGCAGTGATGCCTAAAAACTAAAAAATAAAAATAAAAAAAGAAAGAAAACTCGCTAAGTGTCTGTGTTCGTCCAGGTAGATTAGAGAAACAAATTCATAGATACGCATATGGATATAAGGGAAAGGTTTATATACAAGAGGAATGGAACATTGAGAAAACATCCCAACTCAGTCCAGTTCATTAAGTCCAGTCATTAAGTTTGATATTAGCCCATGTGTCCCATACCAGTCTATGAAGTCTCCTTCCAACTCATGAAGTCACAGGCCAGTGGTTACAGAGTCCCGGTGCTGGCAGGGGTCCTCTCATGGCTCTTCGTTTCCAGGGCTCAGGGTTTATCAGCAGTATCTATTGGTGATTGAAACATCTCAGCACTGACAAGGATCTCTTGTGGTTTTTCCAGCTGCAGAGGTCTGTTTCCATCAGGGTAAGGCTGTGTGACTTCTCCGGCTCTTCCGGTTCCTCGGATGCTGCCACTGTCTTGTCAGTGGAGCGACTCCCAACAACTGGGGAGATGGTCTCTCAGGGAAATACCAAGAGACTTCCCAGAATTCTCAGGAGAAAGCCATGCCCACACAGAGGCCTCATCGGCTACTCAATGGCTATCTCCAGATTAATAGGCTAGACCCCACCCCTACATCGTAATCATGAAATTGACATATGTACATGACCACCACAGTGTCTTTGGGGTGTCAGATCTGGAAGCACATGATACCCATTTCCCTATCCTAGGTAAGGTTAATTATTATCATCTCTTGATGTGTTTTCCTCATTTTCTGTAGTAAATATTTTTTCCTTTGCAATAGGTGAGACCAGTCCCTGAAGAAGGGCATCATGCTTGGTAAAATAGAGGGTCATCAGAAAAGAGAAAGGTCCCAAACAAGATGAATTGACACCCTGACTACAACAGTGATGTGTTCGTCTGGGTAGACTAGAGAAGCAAAATCATGGAGTCACTCATAGTTGTATAAGGAAGAGATTTATATGCAAGAGTAGTTGAATATTGAGAAAACATTCCAGCCCAGTCCAAACCCATCCGTCTGATATTAGCCCATATGGCTGATCACCGATCTGTAAAGTCCTCTGTAGTCTCAAGAAACACATGCAGTGATGCCGAATGCAGGGCGACCGCAGGCCAGAGGGTAGACAGTCTTTGGATCCAGGGCCGTTGTAAGCCTCCCAGCGCTGTCAGGGCCTTCACGTGGCTTTCCCAGTGTCTAGGGCATGGGGTTTATCAGTGTAGTGCCATGTGTCTCAGGGAGTGAGCCGAGAGGGTCTTGTTGGTCAGGAGTCTAAGGGAGTGAAGAGAGAGAGAAAGTATCTTCTGTCTCCAAGGAGGAAAAACAGGAGTTCCCCGAATTCTCAGAAGGCCATGCCCATGCAGAGGCTTCATTGGTACATCTTGAATGACAGGCGAGGTTCCACCCCTCCACTCTTAATCCTCAAATTGGTGAGTCCTCAATTGACCATGAATGGGCTCATGCATAGAAACGATTGTACGGATGGCATTGAACCAGGTAGGGCTGCTATGAGCTGTAGCCCACTTGACTGCACCTAGCAAGTTTTCCGACGCACTGAACTAGATTCAAAAATCTCAAGTAGGTACATCAGATCCAGCATCCCAGCTCATCGTGTTTCCCACAGTTTTCAGTGAAATTGGAGCCCCCTGGAAGGTACAACAACAACAAGCCCCGTGTACTTCAGTTTTGGTAGTGGAACCTCACGTTGAAGCAAAGTCAAACCCTTGAAATTTTCTTCTAACTTGGAACAGTCTGGTGTTTTGTGGATAACTTCACAAGCCCAGATAACTTCACAAGACTAATATGTTTTTCTTGAATTTAAATGGAAAATCCACTGATCTGTTAGAAGCCTTTGTAACTTATTATTTATTTATTACTATTTTTAGCATTTGTAACTTATATGCAGCGAATTGCCTGGTGCTTTAGGAAATAGAAATGTGTAGCTGCTCTCATTCCATACTAGGAGACACTTTATAGAATGAGCACTAATCAAAATTTGTATTCCCAAGGTGAATCACTGGGCCACAAATAAATTTGCAGCATTTTTGAGTGAGGTTTTAATAATGCCATGCTTTTCAGTAGATACTCTTAGCCATGAATAGAATGTTGTCTTGCTATTGAACCCATGTTCAATCCATTAAATACACTGACTTTCTGGTTTTTGTTTTTAGTTTAATTCAGTTTTTTAGTAAAATGAAGAAATGGATGGACATGTCAGACCTGCCACAGGAATTTCGTGATCGTATGAAAAGACTAGAGAGAAATTTTGAAGTATCTACAGTAATTTTCAAAAAATTTGAGCCCATTTTTTTAGATATTTTTCAAAATCCATATGAAGAACTACCAAAGTTACCACGAAGCAGGAAGCAGAGGTGAGACCCTTAATCTTTTTATAGAGGTTTTATAGAGATTATCATGCAGACTTTTGAATTAGCTTTTTATTTTTTTTTTTTTGGGGGTGGGGGGCATCACTGCTCTCCGGTGGTGGGAGTAGGAGGCCCAGCCCCACTGCTGGAATTGAACCTCCGTCCCAGTGGGCCGCAGTCCCGCACACAACCACTACGCCACCGGGGCTCAGCCCCGAGTTTGCTTTTTAAAAAGTGTACCACGAATGTCCTCCCAGAGATGTGTATGTAAGGCATACACACATCCATATTCATTTGTAATTACTCATACCTGAAAGCTGCAGGTAGTGCCTAATTTTCCATGTTAAGATTTTACGCAGATTTGGCAAGACTCGTTCCACTCCAGTTGTTGAGCTATTTTTGCCTGTAATGAATGGAACTTTATGCGTAATTTGAGCTTACCGATTGTTTATATTTGTTGTCCTAGTTTAAATAAAACACCTGAAATTATATTTAGCAAGCTAGTCAATTTTGCCCTCTTCCTTTTTAGGAAGATTCCTTGCAGCGTTAAAGATCTCTTTAATTTCTGCTGGACCCTCTTCGTTTACACCAAGGGTAAGGTGACATCTTCACTAGTTGTACGTTTCCTCTGGGGAAGCGATATGAGTGATTTCTGGGTTTTATATTGTTCTGTGTTTGTCTTTGCAAGGAAACTTCCGTATGATCGGGGATGATTTAGTTAACTCCTACCACTTACTTCTGTGCTGCTTGGATCTGATTTTCGCCCACGCCATTATTTGCCCCAATAGAAGAGATTTGCTAAACCCATCATTTAAAGGTGAGACCGGATGTGTTCTGGAAAATGGGTGATCAGCTTGTAGAAAGAGTGTTCAGAGTTGACCGTGCTCTCCCCCTGCCCCCGGGACACTAGGTCTGCCACCCGATTTCCATGCCGCGGACTTCAAGGCTCCTCAGCAGCCGCCCTGCATCATCGCCCAGCTGTGTGAGCTGCACGACGGACTTGGGGTGGAAGCAAAAGGAATAAAGGAGCACTACTTTAAGCCGTACATCGCAAAGCTCTTTGAGAGGAAGGTACTGTCCTTCTCATTCAGTGACTAAGCTGTTTGAGGTCAGCAGCAGCTTGAACAGGAAAAAAATAAACAATGTTTTAAACAAGCTCTCGAGTATTATTGTACTCAAGGATGCACATTTATCCTAGGATCTTACATGATGTGATTACCGGAGCACACCTTGACCTGAGTAAAACACACTGAAGAATGTGACAGCCATTTGTACTATCAGGGAGATGTGCTGCCACGGCAACTCTAGGGCACGCCTAAAGAATCAGGAAGAAGAGAGCGTCAGTGTTTAGTGGAGCTGCTGACAAGTTGAATGACTGCTGACTAAAGTAGGGTGACGTGTGATAATTGTGCCTTTAGTTCCACAGACGATTCACTGTAGTATGTAGCTACCTGCAGGGTACCTGTGTTCTAAATTTTTTTTCTCCCCTCAGTAACTTTAGCTGCTTCTATTTTTATGGATTTGGGCCTTGAGTTTGTATTTCTCCAACATTGAGCTATTTAATCCAGTGAGGCCTTAACATTTTCTCTTGGTAAAGCAAGAGGCTTTGATTTGGTCATCACTATGTCCAGGTGGTAGAATTGAGTAAGCATTGACTGTTAACCTCAAGGTCAATGGTTCAAACTCACCAGCTTTTCTGTGGAAAAAAAGAGGAGGCTATCTGCTCCAGTCATGATTTACAGATTTGGAAAACTGACATAGGGTCTTTGTGAGTCAGAATTGACTCAATGGCACTAACTTTGGATTGTTGTTTGTCTGGGGTTTTTCTTTTTGTGTGTGTGTGGTACCCTTTTGTAAGAATGTTGGGAGATTTTCTTTTTGTTTTTTGAGGGGACATTTAAAAAATTACTGTAAAGGACTGAGCCCCGGTGGTGTAGTGGTTGTGCATGGGACTGCGGCCCACTGGGTTGGAGGTTCAAATCCAGTAGTAAGGCTGGGCCTCCTACTCCCACCACCAGAGGGCAGTGATGCCCCCAAAACAAAACAAAAAAAATTATTGGGAGCTCGTACAACTCATCCCATTTCATATACATCCATCCATTGTGTCAAGCACATTTGTACATTTATTCCCCTTAGGGAGATTTCTTTTAAACTTGAATTTTTTCCAACTGGTTTCTTCTTGTATATAAACTTTTCTATTCCATTCCATCTTGCCTCAAATAAATAAATCCTTTTCCTTATCTGTATGGTGAACCTCTCTAGCAAAATAAACCTTGAAGGAACCTAGGAATTATGTTTGTTAGCCTCTCCAGAGATGGTATAGCAATGGCTCCTGGGTATGATTACTGCACGTCCCAATTTACCAGAATTCATATCTGGTTTTACCTGTTAGCTTGGCATAATTATTAATGGCATCTCCTTTCATGAACCAACGTATTCTGGTTTGGACAGTAGTCCACTTGCCCATAGTCCACAGATGTTTCATTTGGACTGCTTTGGATATATTTCTTTTATTATAAACATTTAAATTTCAAGATCTATTACTTGAAAATATTTTAAAAATAAGATCGCAATATTAGGAATTTCTTATATATACATACATACACACATATATACATATTGGGGGGCATCACTGCCATCTGGTGGTCGTGTTTATATATATATATATATATATATATTTTTACTAGGAATTTCTACATGGCTTAACTTGGCAAGCTGAATTTTAGTCACCTCATTTGGGATGAGAAGGGCACTTATTGCTGTCTTTGTTTATGTATGTTGTCTTCTAGTCCTTGAATACATTTCCTTGAATACATTTGAATGTATAAGTCATGCTACCTGATAATTTTGGTATACTAAGGAATGCAGTGATTATCGATAGAACATAGTTTTCTTCACTGAAGGAAAACTCACTGCCCTTGTGTGTGTCCCAAGTCATAGCAGCCCTAGGTAGGTCTGCACGGTGGGTTCAGCAGCTAGAGGTTTCGAATGGTTGACCTTTCAACAGGTGCCCCGATGTGTAACTCACCGTGCCACCAGGGTCATTCAAGAATGTTAGGTTACCTCCCTCCGAATTACTTAAGGACGTTGTTCAAAAGTACAGTCTCACTCAGACTTACTCACTCAGTCATTGGTGGTGTAGGCCATTATGCTGCCTTTTTAACAAGTTCCCTAAGTGATTTTTTCATCACTAAAATTTAGAAACCACTGCTGTAGATAAGTTCAATTTTCAAAATCTGACTTTATATCCCTTTTTAATAACTATTTGCATGCTAAATAGACTTTACTAGTCTGAAGACTATTTAGTAATTCCTATGTGTGTGTTTACGTATGTGTAATTTTAGGACTACCAATGTGAAAATTCAGATAAGCTTTGTTTTTCTTCATTTTCATATACTTAAATGATGTCCTAAGATGGCTTTTTCTTCTCAGATTTTGAAAGGAGAGTGCCTCCTGGATCTTTCCAGTTTTACTGATAATAGGTATGTTTCTAGTACTAATGGCACCCAACACACTGTAGACTGTATTAATAATGATTTGTTATTTGTTAAGCGAAACATTGTATCAGGATAAATCCTCCAAATTCATGTTTTCCCCTGCATTAGGGACATATTGAATGCATGTTTTAAATTTTTTTGACCTAAAGTATATTTAAAATACCTGACTCAGGGCGTGCACTCCCTCGCGCCCACCGGCGCGCTAGGCCGCGTCGCCCCCTCCCGGCTGCCCGCGGACCGCCGCCCCCGCCCCCAAAGGGGACCAGATCATGGTGTACCTCACTCTCTTTGAGGAAGTCAAGACTGTTTACATGGGTGTTGTATTTCATGCCTCGGTTGTCTCCTAAGGAGCACTGCTAGTGTGATGGTTAAGCCGTCAGAAGGGGTGATGGTGGGAATCTGTCAGCTGCTCCAGGAGAGAACCATTGCTTCCATAAACTCTGGAAACCCTCTGGGCCCTTCTGCTTGGTCCTCGAAGGCCCCTGGGAGTTGGAATCATCTGGACAACAGGGTATAGTCTCACAACCCAGTTCTGAGACACAGTGACTTCTCCCACATGAAAGAACTTTGTATAATCTGTTGTTATTCATTTTCAGAATTTTTCAGAGCAGTATTTTTGTAGTGATTAGAGGATGTGTCTTTCTTTCTTTGCCACAACTACATGGTACCTATTTTAGAGGTGCAGGTATTGTTACAGCATGTCTAGAAACGTACCTTCAGGGGAGCAGCACCACTCTCTTCCACTGCAGCTAGCTGGAGGAATCCCTGCCCCACTCTCACCGGTCTACACATAGCTGCTGCCTTCTGGTTCTTCTGCGCCAGGTTCAGTATCACCCCCAGAAAGGCCTTTTCTAACCACCATAGTAACTCTCTCTCAACCCCTGCCACACTCTCTTCTTAACACAATTTGTAAGGATTTTGCGTGTGCATTGAGTATTAAAAGAGAAATAAAAATCTGTCTCCCCACCCCCATCCCATGAGAATGGGATATTCTTGCTACTACTCTTGGAGGAAGAGATACACCATTTCAAGAATCTGTACCTATACAGTTCAGTTATTTTCTCACTCCTTTTCCAAAGGATTCCACCATATTACAATCATAGCTGATCTTTATTTTTGTTAACCATCTTTTTTCTCAGAACTAAATGTTGTTGTTAGTTGATACTCATTAAACATGCAAATGAATGAACATGGAAAAAGTCACATGTTCATCTAGCCGTCCCGTGTTGAATTTCATTCTCAGGAGGCAGAGTAGAATAGCAAGGCTATATTCTGATTCTGTAGAATTCTGGTTCAGAAATTGTATTACAAATAGTCTTAACTGATTGTGGTTTATGGTCCATGTGAAGGAAATAAACCTCTTGGTAAATTTTATAAAACGTCAATATAAATAATAAAGGTGATTAAAATTGTTTTTATACTATGATTTTAAGTAAAATATTCAATGACCCTTTTTACATACCAATTATATCATGAAATGCCAGTTATATTGGTAATTCATAGGTCTGGTTGACTATAAAGGAATACAATTAAACGAATAAAGCAAACTATTCAAACAAACAAACAAACAAAAATTACCTGACTCAGTGACTTCTGTATTTGGTGTTTTGCTCTTTCATTAATCACATGTTGGCTAGTCTGGATTGCACGTCACTGTTGTCTCCAGGAGTTCCGGTGGCATTTTTGATACGTGCTAGACTGCTAACCACATGGTCGAAAGTCAAAGCTATCAGTGACTCTGAGGAAGAAAGAGGAGGCAGTACACTTCTGCAAAGCTTCTCAGTCATGGAAACCTTATACAAGGTTGCTTTGAAGTAGAATCAGTTTGATGGCGTGGAATCAATTTGATAGGGTCAATTATTTCCTCAATAGTCTGTTATCATTTTCTTTTCTATCGTTACCTTTAATTAGTTTTCAGGGACACATTTTTTTATTTTATTTTATTTTGTGGCATCACTGCCCTGGTGGGAGTAGGAAGCCCAGCCTTGCTTCTGGAGAGCTGCTGCTGGATTTGAACCGCCAACCCTGTGGGCTGCATCCCGCACACAACCACTACGCCACCAGGGCTCAGCCACATTTTTATTGTATATTTTGAAAGTTATTTATATCTGTCTGAATATTTTAAATGCCCAATGATCAAACAGGAACTTGTGATATTATCAGAGAGACAGAATTAATATGACGAGAAAGAACTAATCAGTTTTCTCAGACAGTAGATCCCAAGTCTACCTAAGTCAAGAGAAATCCATTGTGTGACTTACTTTTATTTTAACAGCTTAAAATTACTCTCTTTGTAGTAAATCAGTGAACAAGGAATATGAAGAATATGTTTTAACTGTGGGTGATTTTGATGAGCGGATCTTTCTGGGAGCCGATGCTGAAGAAGAAATTGGAACCCCTCGAAAGTTCTCTGGTGACACCCCTGTGGGGAAGCTGACGGCTCGGGCTAACGTGGAATGCAACCTGCAGCACCATTTTGAAAAAGTAATCTAATTCCTCCTGGCCTCAGGCTTGTCTGATCTTTCTCTGTGTGGTTCTAACAGCAGAAGCCTCTTTCAAGTTAAATCTTAAGTTTCTTTACTAATTCATATTTACCATTGAAGTCTTAAAAGGTAATTAAAAAAATATATATGACAGTATTTTCCCTGACTTTTTGCTGTTAGTCTTTCTGATGCATTTCCACAGTGTTCTTGAGTTTTTCAATTGAGTATGTGTCTTTTGACATAAAGAATTGTTATTTTCTTACCATTCTTTTAAGTAAGTTAGCATCTGATGTGTTACGTTAACATTTAGTTTGTTTTTTTACCCATGATACTACTGTATGGTCTGCCTGAAGCTCAGCCTGACAACTCTGGACTTAACTTTTAGTGAGTGCAGCTTAGTTCAGAATTTACTTAATTGAGTTGGAAGATGAGGTCTAGTGGAAAATTTACAGGTTTAGAAAGTAGGAAACCAAAGTTTTTTGGGGCTTTTTTCCGCATCACTGCCCTGGTGGGAGTAGAAAGCCCAGCTTTGTTTGTTCCTGGAGAACTGATGCTGGATTTGAACTGTCAACCCTCTGGGCCGCAGTCCCGCACACAACCACTGCGCCACCAGGGCTCAGCAAAAACCTAAGTTTTAATCCAAGCTCAGCCATTAGCTTTGTCAGTTTAAACAGGCTTTCTTATCTCTATCTTTCCTCACATGGAAAACAAAAATATGTATGCCTTATATTTCAAAGGAGTGTTGTTGGTAAGGTTGAGATTATAGATAAAAAAGTACTTTGGGGAAGTGTTCATTTAAACATAAGACTGTTATAAGCATAATGATACTAACAATCTGAGTAACCAGAAGAGAGGTAAAAGTAACCTATCACCGAATATCAATAAAAAGGAGGATGTCTATACTGAGTTAAACACATAATGATGAGTGGGAAGGAAGCTTTTAATCTCAATTTTTTTCTTTTCTGATAGAAAAGAACATTTGCACCTTCTACACCATTAACAGGACGGCGGTACTTACGGGAAAAAGAAGCAGTCATTACCCCTGTTGCTTCAGCTACCCAAAGTGTGAGCAGATTACAGGGAATTGTGGCTGGACTGAAAAATGCACCAAGTCAACAACTTATAAATATTTTTGAGTAAGAGCAATAGTGTATATATTTCTAGCTGTTTTAAATTCTGTATTCCATTCTATTCTCAGTATTTTCAAAATTATTAAGATATTGAATCTGTCTGGCATGTCTTACTGTAACATTTCAGTTACAAACTATTGACCTAAGATAAACCAGGAGTACCTATTAACTGTGTACATTAATGTTATACATTTATAGCATTTCACAGGCTCAATAGACTCCCAAGGTGAAGTATATCCTAAAGGTGTTAGTTCGGGTTGACTAGAGAAACAAATTCAGAGAATGTGTGTAAGACAGAGCTTTATGTCACAGAGCAATTGTATGTTGAGAAAACATCCCTGTCCAGATCAAAGCCATAAGTCTGATATCAGCCCCTATGTCCGATACTAGTCCATACATTTCTTTTCAGATTCATGCAGCCCATGCAATGATGCCAAATGCAGGAAGATGGCAGGCCGGTGGGTGAAAGTCATGTGACTCGGTGCTGGGAGCATCTCAGTGCTGGTGTGGGTTTCTGAGGAGCTCTTCTAGCTCTCTGTCTCCTCAACAGGAAGGTGAAGCAGAGAAGGAGAGTCAGTGCTTAGCAAGTCTCTGTCTGGCTTGTCAACAGGAAGATGAAGGCAGAGAGAGGCAGTTCCCAGAATCCTTAGGAGAAGGTCATTCCCACAAGGAGGCATACTCAGGCTGTGACCTGATTGACAGACTAGACTCCACCCCTTCCCTCTTAAAATCCTCAAGTTGATACGAGGTTATGTGACTGCCACAGTAATCTAGTGCAGATATTCTACTCTTGTAACTTTCTCTGAATTATGCATTAATGTTTTCCCTTTTGCATAGACTTTAAATGGGTTCATTTTGAATAGCCATCAAATGGGAGACTGTTTACAGTCCATAAATGTAATATTATACATTTATTATTATACATTATACCATAAAATGTAATATTATACAATCATTTCCTGAAAACTGGGGTAGAATGAAACCAGAACATAGAACACATTTTCTAATACCCAGTGAAATAAAATGGAGTCCTGGTAGCACAGTGGTTAAAGCACGGGAGTGCTAACCAGAAGTGTATGGTCTGACCATACCAGCCTTTTCTAATATCTTAGAGGGGCACTGCAAATAGGAATGGACTTGATGTCAATGGTAGGGTCTTGATGAATGAAATGAGAGTAATAAAAGAACAAAATCTATGTCAACAATAACCAAATTGAGGATGTCATTTCATACATTTCCAAATTGGCGGGTGCGGGTGGGGGGTGTCATGGGAAGAAATCATTGATGTTGGTCTGCTCATCTCCTAAAAGCAGACCTGAGGAAAGAAGGGTATGTTAATAGAAACTTAGGAATCCTCATTAATTCCACATTTAGAAATAGATCGATGGGATGACTCAGGCAGGTAGATTAGATTAAAAACTCAGAAATCCTATGTGAAAGCCCCTGTGTTTTAGCACTGGAATCACAACAAAAGTGTGAGAAACGCCCAGGGCCTGCCATTTTCTGAAGTTCCATGCTAATTTGGGGTGAGATCTTTACAAAACTAGATGATTTTCTTGACTAGCTATAGTGAGCCTTGCAATAGGGGCTTTTGAACCAGATCTCATGGAGGAAAACAAAACCTTGGTCCTCCAACAGGCAAGACATAGCACCTGCTGAACTCACCCCCTCCTCCACAAATACTCAGGGTCAGTAAAGATGGCCCAATCAATCCCTGGCCTCAGACAGCTCAGAGAACAAAGAGGTGATAGGTAAACAAGGACCCTGCTAGCATTTGGGTACCTGGGTCTGCATTTACCATTAGCATGTTGAAAAAGTGTCACAAAGCCTATGTAAACATTCCTTAGCAACAAAAGCAAGGAATACGTGTGGCTAAGAACCCACTTGGAAGAAAAGGTAACTGAAGAATCACAGCTTTATGTATAGGACTTGATAAGAACATGGCCCTGTCTGCTACCTACCTCTGCCTCTAGAACACACTCCTCACCACCATGGCTAGGTCCACTGACCAACTCATTACATCAACATTAGTGTTACAGAAAATGACCACAGTAGATCATAAAATGGAGGATGCCTACATCTTTGCATCATTACCTAACTGCTAAACTACCACTGAGAATCACGACTCGACACCTTTACCATCACCACCAACATCACTCTCACCTGTCATCTCAGCATGCCTTAATCCCAGTTGTAGGTCATTAATGTTTAGGTAAATGTGACGGATAATGAGATTGTTGATAAGTGAAGAGCAGGTGTACTGCTCTGCTTGAGCTTGGAGCTGGGAATCCTGATCCCTGCATTTGTTATTTGACTTTGGGCACATCACTCTCTCAGTCTTGCTGGATTTATTTGCCAATTTTTAGTGAACATTTGCATGTTTCTATTCCTCCTGCTCTCCTAACCTTATGACCTTGGGTAAATGCAGAACCTTTTGATTTTAAATGGCTGTTTATTCTAACACACGTGATGTCTGATGCATTTTTATCATATTGGATTACTAAGGCATAATTCATGACTGTAAAAGAGTCATCCTTTTCAAATGTGTGTAATTGTATGGTGTCACCATTACCACCACAGTCAAGACAGAACAGTCCTATCCCCCAGACATTGGAACTTTTCCCCAGTCTCTAATAGCCACTGATATGTTTTCTGTCCCTTTGTTTTTTCTAGAGTTGTATACAAATAGATGCATAATGTAGTTCATTATCTTTCCTAATGCTGACATCCCAAAATGATATGTCACTTTATTAAATGTCTCTAGAATTTGGTTGTAGGTTTTAGGTCAAATATTTTATTATTTTTCACACATCTGAGTTCATAATGCAGAACAGAATTATAGAAAACCAAACTAATTGTTAAAATATATTAGGAGGTTGGGGGCAAATGTTGGTTGTCTGGGTTTATTCCCTTGTAATTAATTAGGTTGCTCTTCTATTTTGTAGATCTTGTATGCGTAATCCAATGGAAAACATTGCAAAACTAGTTAAAGGAATAGGAGAGACTTTCTGCCAGCACTATACTCAATCAACAGATGAACAGCCAGGATCTCATATAGGTAAGTTGAAAAATAAAAGTTGACAAAAAGCATTGAATTTAGGTAGATTGTGACCTGAAAAACATAGAAGCGACATTGAGTTTTTTTTCCTTACTTGTTATTGAATCAAATTTATTAACAGGTTTTTAAAAATCATTCTACTGGGAGCTTGTACAACTCTTATCACAAGCCCTACATCCATCCATTGTGTGTCAAACACATTTGTACATTTATTGCCCTCGTCATTCTCAAAACGTTTGCTTTCTGCTTGAGCCCTTGGTATCCTCATTTTTCCTCTCCCTCCCCACTCCTCCTATTAACAGTTTTGATAACAGTTTATTTTCTTCAGTCCTAAACTAAATTTCACTAGTGTATGTTTTCCCTTTATTTCCTCTATAGACTTTGCTGTCAACAGACTAAAACTGGCAGAGGTTTTATATTATAAAATATTAGAAACTGTAATGATTCAGGAAACACGAAGACTTCATGGAATGGACATGTCAGTAAGTAGATTAACTCATCCAGACACTAACAAAGGCCCACAGTCCTAAACCTTAGAAGCGGTGTCATGTGGAGCTCTGTGGCGCTTTATGGGGCTCTGTGTGTGGTGGGGTGAATTCTGTTTGGTAGACGTGGCAAAAATGACTTAATTGAGGTGGGCAGATCCAGAGCTAACCATTTCTAAGCAGAAATGTGAAATACATAAATGCTATCTTTGGTTCACCGTTACTGACCTTCAGGCCCATTTATAGTAACCCCAACCATTCAGCCACCTGATAGTTAAG
This sequence comes from Nesogale talazaci, assembly GCA_004026705.1. Classification (NCBI taxonomy): domain Eukaryota; kingdom Metazoa; phylum Chordata; class Mammalia; order Afrosoricida; family Tenrecidae; genus Nesogale; species Nesogale talazaci. The sequence goes on from PVJH01014362.1 coordinate 31,921, forward strand.
ATGTTTACTTATATCTCCTAGGAATTTGGGGTTAAAAAACAATGATAGCTTTAAAAAAATGCTTTGTTTTCTTTGAACAGCTGATGAAATCAGTAGCTACACTTTGCAACAGCAACATAAAGTAATCTTTCTACAAAGTTCAACGTATCTCATGATCAACACACTCTTCTTCCCTTTCACTCCTCCCTCCCAGCATTCTCTGAAGCGTCAGATTTTTCTTCAAGTAAGAACAGGTTAATCTACTGCTGAACTGTTGCAGTGGAATTTCTCTTTGTGTTCAGCCTGGATAGTGTCTTCATCCATTGGTTCCCCTTCTTCTTGGTCCCCATGTCTTACTCTCACTGATGGAGCATGTGCTTGCCAGGGTTCCCAAGAATCTGGGTGTGTATGCAGGGAGTTTGGGTGGTGGGAATGACATGAGGACTTTAAGACTTTATATTTAAATGATAATAGATCCGCAAAGTGGCACAAAATAGTACAGAGATTTTGTGTACCATTTACTTACTTTTGCTACTAAGAATGTTTTATATTGTAAAACATCAGAAGGAAGTTGCTGTCACACCAGTGTGCACATGCTTCCGTGCCACCGTATCACAAGTGCACATGAGTGTTGCCACCACCAAAGCTAGGCTAGGAGAGAGGTCTCTTCTCTCTTTGAAGTTCTCTCTGAGATACTCTGAGCCTTGAAATGAAACTACCCTCATAGGTCACTTTTCAGCTAAATACAGATTGGGTCCTAAAATAATATCCAGGGAAGACTTGCAGCAGTCTCTGTCTGAAGCCAAGCAGTCAGTGAGGACTCCGAAGCAAAGGTGAAGGGGTCAGGGAACAGGGAAACCAGACTTCCTAGAAGCAAAACACCTAGAAGGGAGTGAATGAGGGTTCCCACATTGTGGAAAATGTAACCAATATCTGAAATTTTGTGTAGTAATTATTAAAAGGAGCCTAATTTGCTGTGTGAACATAAATATTATACATGGGGGAAAAAATCCATGACTTCTGCCACCTTGAAGTCCTGCCTGCTACCCCTTTGTCACCACACTCCCCACAGCCGCTCTTTGTCTACCTCAGTGACTGAGTAACACAATTCTTGCCTCACTATAGACAATGCATGTTTTCAATAGATAAGACTACCAAGTACTTTTTTTTTTAAGTTTTTTTTTGGGGGGGCGGGGCATCACTGCTCCCCAGTAGGAGGCCCAGCCCCACTGCTGGAATTGAACCTCCGTCCCAGTGGGCCGCAGTCCCGCGCACAGCCACTACGCCACTGGGGCTCAGCCCAACTAAGTATTTTTTAAAATAAACTATAGTAAATTAGGTGAAGATTTAGAGAAAAGAGTTAGAGTTTTACATTCAACAACCGTTATCCATTTGGTTTTTACTCCTCTATTTCAATTCCCTCAATGTTCCATTGCTGTGTCACTTGCTCCCTAGTTCCTATTTCCATTCCACCTTCTTTGCCTTAATAAGTTTTTATAATTTACTGTATGCTGTACTGCATTCATAGATATATTTGCAGCAAAGGCACATACACACATGCATCCTCTGTCAAACACACACATTATTCATTCATTCATTTATGCATGCATGCTCGGGTATATATATGCTCATTATTGTTCCTGCCAATTGTGGCAGATGCATTTAGGTTAAATCTCTACAGGCATAGACAGCTTCATCCTCTGCAGATGGGTTGGTGGCTTTGAACTACTGACTAGATTGGTGTATAGCCCACTGCTCCGTCAGGGCTCTTGTACTTCGAAGCAGGGTCATGTTTAGAAATAAAGGGCTTAGGAGTTCAGCAAGACGTTTTGGAAGCACAATTTAATCTGTAACACCTTCCATTCCAGCATTTTGATGACTCTTACATTGACAAACAATTGACTTTTCTCTTAATGAGAATATTGACTATTTTTTGTTCAATTTTTAAAACATTGTGTTGTAGACATCTCATTTAACCTTAAGATCTATCACTGAGCTAGATGTGGTACTATTTAAAACAAAAAACTCTACTAGCAAAAACAAAAACAAAACTCTTTACTAGCTTGAAAACTTTAAATTTCTCTCTCTAGTAAATTAGTATAATATAATTTATATAAGTTATTTAGTATTAGTTTGGTAGTCTTGCTCATATAATGGCAAAGAATGAAATTGCTAGGAAAATTGTAAACTGGTCTTTTTCTCCCTAAGGTTCTTTTGGAACAGGATGTATTTAATCGCTCCCTGATGGCCTGCTGTTTGGAAATTGTGCTCTTTGCCTATAGCTCACCTCGTACTTTTCCTTGGATTATTGAAGTTCTTAATTTGCAACCATTTTATTTTTATAAGGTGAGATGAAAACAAGGTCTGTTAGAATGTATCTCACATAAAGATTATATTAATTGTTGTATGAAAGAAACAACCTGTAGTTATATGTGGGAAATACTTCCACAAGTGGTGTGGCAATGCATGTATAATCTTTTTTGGGTGGATTTAAGGACAAAAAAGAAAGGTTGAAAGTGGCAATTTAAGATTTTCTCTGCCTTACGTATCCGGCTCAACCAGAGCATGTGCACAGGTACAGATAAGCACTCCTGACACAGAGAATCCAACACAGAGAAACCCCTCAGGAACAATAATGGGAATCACAATACCATGATGGTAGGGGGAAGATTGGGGGGGGGGGGGAGGCGGGGAACTGATCACAATGATCTGTATAACACTCTCCCCCCCACCCCCCGCAAGGGGGATGAACAACAGAAATGTGGGTGAGGGAGTGGTTGGTGTAAGATATGAAAATAATACTAATTTGTAAATTATTAAGGGTTCATGAGGGAGGGTGGGAAAGGGAGTGGAAAAAACAATGAGCTGACACCAAGGGCTCAAGTAGGAAGAAAATGTTTTGAAAAGGATGATGGCAGCCATGTACATATGTGCTTGACACGGTGGATGTATGGATTGTTAAGAGAACTTTAAGAGATCGTGATGGGAGTTGTATGAGCCCCCAATAAAATGATTCATTAAAAAAAGGGGAGGGGAAAGAGGAACTTACACCAACGGCTCAAGTGGAAGATATTTCGAGATGAATGTGGCAACGTGTACAAATATGCTTGATACAAATGATGCATTGAATGTTATAAGAGCTGTAAGAGCCCCCAATAAAATCATTGGGAAAAAAAGGGGGAAAGAAAGTACACAGCAAAAAAAAAAACAAAAACTATAAGGACCCTAATAAAATGACTAAGAATAAAAGATTTTCTATTACTGAATTGCAAATGTCACCTGGAATTAATATTTATCTTGAAATTTTCTGTATGTTTAATTAAAAATCATAGCTATTGCTGATGAAGAACAAAAATGTTCTCATTTGAAATACAACGTTTTAATTGGATTTTTTTGGCAGTCTAACTATGATGTTGTAATAACTGCGTGTAATAACTTCCTCACACTGAAGCTAATCCAAGTGTGGACCAAATTTGTCATTTTCCCATATTTTCTGTTAGAACTGTGTTTATGAACATTTATTTATTTATTTATTTTTTGGGGGGGGGCATCACTGCCCTCAAGTGGTGGGAGTAGGAGGCCCACCCTTTGCAACCCTGTGGAGCTGGAATCGAACCTCCATCCCAGTGGGCCGCAGTCCCACACACAACCACTACGCCACCGGGGCTCAGCCCCCAATGAACATTTAATAGATGAAATAGGACAGCTACTGAGCTGTATCATCACAGTGAGCATTACCTAGATGCCACAAAGTGTTATGATATTGACTGATAACCAAAAAGTTGATGGTTCAAATCCCAGCGGCACTCAGAAAACTGATATGATAGTTTGCTTCCCCAAAGTCACAACTCTGCACACCCTAGTGTCTCCTTGGGTCTTCAGAGTCTTCAGGGAAACAGTGGAGAAAGTGCAGACTGTACATTTCCCTTATGCTTACTGATACAACTTAGGTAATATTTCCTGATCTGTGCTACTTTAAAGCGATTTGTAATTGGAAGATTAGTTTGAAGAATTAGATTTTCACACTTAAATGCATGTGTGATTTAAACATGCAAAAAGCTTATTCACTTGAATTTATTACTGGAATTAAAGCATTTTTGCATTCTTAGGGAAATTTTGCTCTAATGATGATATATATGTTTATATTTTATGTTAGGAAAAGTTAATAGTTTTCTTCAAGAGCTAGTCACTAGGAAAAGTTTAGTTTTGGCCAGAACTTGGCAGTTTTAGTTATAAAATTCTTGTTTTATTCAAGATGTAAAATGCTTCATGAATACCTTTTGAATGCAAAAATCTCATGAGTAATACATGTTTTCTTGGAGGAAGCAAAACCAGAAAGTACAGGTATATGTAAATATTAAGATGAGATAATTCTGCCACCTTAAAAAAAACCACAGTATTTTTGTGTATATGCATTTAGCTTTTATTAAAATATTTTCCCATATTAAAATGAAAATATATATAAGCAAAGTTCCTTTTAAAATGCTTTATTCCTTCTATAATTTTGAAATAGTGGATAGTTTGGAAAGGAACACTAAGTTCAAAATAGTACTGGATGGAATGGAAATTCAAGATGCAACTTCTACCACTGGTGGGTTTGGCCATTGTCTCTCCATCCCTGGCTCAGCTTTCCATAAATAAAATTAAACATGAAAATCCATGAATGAGAAAGCATTTTGAAGACCTTAACATTTTTTAAATGAAAAGATATATGACAAGAATAATTCTTGGAATGATAGTTAAAAGTTGTCTCTGTGTGTCACGTGCTCCAGCCAGAGCCAATCAGGAGGACACACTGACTGGAAGTGGCTGCCTGAGACTATTTTGCCTTTTTGATTTCTCCCTCTAGGTTATTGAGGTCGTGATTCGCTCAGAGGAGGGACTATCGAGGGACATGGTGAAACACTTGAACAGCATTGAAGAGCAGATTTTGGAGAATTTAGCTTGGAATCAGGATTCTGCGTTGTGGGATGCTCTCCAGGCTTCTGCCAACAAAGTTCCCACCTGTGAAGAGGTGAGTTAGGGCAGGGCTGGTAATCCCGCGATTCCCTTTTTGTTACATGAAAATTTTATTGCGGCTTAATTCGCACATCATACTGTTCACCCCTATTTTCTACTATTACTACAATCCATTTTAGAACATTTTTATCACCTCAGAAAGAAACCCTATGCTTATTAACAGTCATTTCTCATTTCTCTGCAAATTGTCAAGCCCGAGGCAACCCCTAATTTATTTTCTGCTTACACATTTGCTTATTCTGGACCTTTCATGTGAGTGGTCTCACTATGTGGTCTCAGTGAATAGGTTCTTTTCGGGTTCATCTATGTTGCGAGTAGCATTGGAATTTGCTTCTTTTTATTGCTGAGTCATATGGTATGGATATGGACATTTTACTTGTCAGTTCATCAGTTAATGGACGTTTGGGTTGTTTCCATCACTGGCCCATTATGAATAACGCTGTGGTGAACATCTATGTTTCAGTTCTGTTTTTTTTGTGTGGACATCACTGCCTCTGGTGGACGTGGGAGCTACCCAGTGCTGCTCCTGAGAGCCGCCGCTGGATTTGAACCCCCAAGCTCGCGGGCTGCAGTCCCGCACTCAACCACTTACGCCACCGGGGCTCAGCCCCATGTTTCAGTTTTTATGTAGACACGTGTTAGTTTTTTTTTGAGGATACATCTAAGATTAGTTGGTACTCGGTTTAAGTTTTGGAGGAATTGTGGGGTTGTTTTCCAAAGTATTCTCACCATTTCACCTTGTCACCAGTTCCAGTTTCTCAGCATGTTTGTTCCAACCCTTTGTATCTTTCTCTTCACTATAGCCATCCGAATGGCTGTGAATAGTATTGCGCTGTGGTTTTGATGAGACCTTCCCAGATGGCTCGTGATGTTAGCATCTTCTCATGTGTTTACTGACAGTTATGTATAATTTATCCAGATTCTTTGCCCATTTTTAAATCACGCATCCTTTTATTAGTGAGTTATAGAAGCTCTTTATATTTGTATACAAATCTCTTATCAGATCCATGATTTGTTTTTGTGGGCATCACTGCCTCTGGTGGTCATGGGCGCTAGCTACCCAGTGCTGCTCCTGAGAGCCACCGCTGGATTTGAACCACCAATTCCACGGGCTGCAGTCCCGCACTCAACCACTTAAGCCACCAGGGCTCAGCCAGATCCATGATTTGTAAACATTTTCCCCTTCTGTGCATTCTTTAACTTTCTTATTGGTGTCAAACTTTTAAATCTTAGTGCTGTCTAATTTATCAATTTTTTTAGTTTTGCTTTTGGTGTGATAATGGAAACTTTTTATTTTTAAGATTTAACTATTTTTTAAATATTAGTTTTAAATTAAGCAAAACTTAATCCCATCAGTTAGAAAATCCAAATGTGTGTAACAAGAAGTTTACTGTTAACCCTTTTTATGTCTATAGTTCACTGACATATTTACATGCTTCCTTCGCCCACCCCAGACACTTAGTATCCTTTCTGGAAGAATTCCCATCCACTCCTCTTCGCTCCTGATAACCACTAAGAAACTTCCCTGTTTCTGCATTTAGCTATTTTATATTTTTCCTATGAGATCATATGATATTTGTCCTTTGGTGTGCCTGACTTCTTTCACTCTGCATAGTATTTTTAAAGTTTATGTCGTATCATGCCTTGGATTAATTTTTCTTTATTGTTGAGTAATATTCCATTTTATATACATATACACACTACATTTTGTTTACCCCTTAGTCTGTCTCTACCTTTTGGCTATTATAAATAATAGTGAACTAAGCATTGTACACATGTCTATTTTAGTCTGCTTTCAAATCTCATATATATATATATATATATATGAAATTATGGAATTGCTGGGTCATAATTTTATATTTAACTTTTTGAGGTAATGCCAAACTGCCCTATACAACCATAACAATTTACATTCCTGCAAGCAATGCATGAGAACTCTAATCTCCACATCTTTAGTTTCCACTTTTCTGATACAGATTCTCCTAGTGGGTATGAAATGGGGTCCGGTAGTGCAGTTGTTAGGGCTTCACTGCCAGACGAAGGCAGCGGTTAAAATTCACTAACCTGTTGCTGTTGAGTTGATTCTGACTCATCGTGATCCTCTCTGGGATTCCTTAGGCTGACGGTCTATACGGGAACAGGATCGCCTCATCTCTCTCCCTCACAGTGACGGACGGATTTGAACTGCTAGTCTTATTTCCATTAGCACAGTGGAAATAGCGGTGCCGTTGGGCAAAGACTGGGGTTCAAGCCCCGGCTTTATTACTAACCAAGAGTGTTACCTTGAGCAAAGTTTACATTTTGAACCTCAGTTTTCTTATCCCTGGTGGAGAATGATAGTGCCTATTTCTAGTATTCAGTGATAAACTTATTCACTCATAAGCTTATTCACTCAACATTATGAGTGAAAGTGCTTTTATGGAAGTTATATTTTGAGAAGAATCAAGTAGGGAAATAGCATAGGAAATAAAATTTTCAGAAAACATTGATTCCCACTCTTTCCATTAAAAGTTTTAATTGGCGGGCTGGTTTTCTTTCTAATGGAGAGTATTTTTTGTTTTCTACAGGTTATATTTCCAAATAACTTTGAAACAGGAAATGGGGGAAGTGTACAGGGACATCTTCCTATGATACCAATGTCTCCTATTATGCATCCACGTGTCAAAGAAGTTAGGACTGACAGTGGGAGTCTGCGAAAGGGTAGGTCCAATAGTCGTGATTGTAAAACCTGTAAAACACATTCTTGCAGAGACAGTTTCAAGTCTCAGTATTATTAAAAAATTTAATTTCTTCATCTGGATTTGTCAGAGGGGGCTTCAGGCTTGTGCCAATACCTGAAATGAATTGAGTATTTGTTAGACTCCTACCTTTTACATTAAAGTAATAGAATTTCTAGTATGATTTTGGAAATAGTTTATTTTAATTGTATTATCTTATATTGTGGAAATAGTGGCACTAAATTCGTGTGTATTGGAAGTGCAACGCAAGAACCAACTTTGTTAATGACTATAGTTGGTGCGTCTATATCCACGCACGTCTCAGAGGAGTGCATGTGTGTCATTGTGGTTGCTCTCCAGCTAGAGATCCAAGAACCAGGACGATGGAGGATCCCCCAAATGGGACACTCTTCAGGTGGTGGGTTTTGAGCAGTTAGCACTTTCTTTATTATTTTTTGGCATTTGGGTTTTATTTTAATGGATATATTCTTTTATATAATTTACATATGATAAAACCCGTTCTTTTAAAATATACAGTTCAGTGGGTTTTTTTTTAGCATGTGCACAATGCTACTTATGTAGCAACCACCTCTGAGAAATTCCAGATTATTTCATCACCCCTCAAAGAAGCCTTCTACCATGCACAGTCTTCTCTCCTGTCTCCCTTTTCCCTGGACTGTGATTTTCCTCTCGCTCTCTATGGACTTACCCATTCTGAACATTTCCTTTGAACAGAATCAAACAATATATGGCCATTTGAGTCTTGCCTTCTCTTTCTTAGCATAGTGCTTCCAGGATTTCTCCAGGCTGTATTTTCATCTTTATGACTGAATGTTCTTTCTCTTTGAATGTTATTTCATTATATGGATGTGCCTCATTTGCTTGTCCACTTGCCAATTGGTAGATGTTTGGGTTATTTTTGACCCTTACAAATACTATTGCTATGAGCATTTCATGGCATGCACTATTTTTATTACAAAGATAAGCATTTCTTGTAATAATTTGGCAAGAGAACCAAATAATGGGGAATCCCTAGAAAATTTTAAAATAGATTTTTGACTCTGAGAATCAGACGATTTATTCATTTGTATCTCCATTTAATTTTGAGAGTCCAGTCCACAACAGCTTTTCTAGAAACAGATAAATTTCAAGAGGCATACAGCCAACAGTATGCTGTGCCTTGAGTCTCCTGTAAAGTGTCAGCTTTGAATATTCCTAGTTGGAGCTGCCTTGGATTTCTCAAATAATAGGAATTTAGACAGAATCCTACAAAGGATTAATGGAAGTCGTTACAGCATAAATTTTCACTTGTTTTCCTCAGACAAGGAACATCAAAGTCATTTTCACAATCCCCAGAATTACAGAAAAATCTTTGTGTTAAACTATTTTAATTGACTTTTTCCCTATAACCTCAAGAAATGAGTAGTGCTGAAAGAGCTACCAAAGCATTGCCAGGGGTAATTGTTTTTTTGTTTTGATTTGCTTTTTTTTGCCCCTTGGACTGTGCCAGGGGTGATTTTTGTACCTGTTAGCCATGGTTGAAAATAGATTACATGACTCTTCTCTAATTATCTGGTGAATTTAAAATAGTGAAATGTTTTTACTTTAAATGCTTATTTTTTATATACTTAGGAAGCAAGAAGACAATGGGGTTGGGGAAGTGGGAAGAATTGTAGCAAAGGCAGGGCACCTGTGTACCTTGAGTAGAGGAAACAGAGTAGTTCCTGCAGAAGGGTGACACTAGAAAAGAGATGTGTTCCTTAACTCTTGTTTGTTTCTTTGTTTTCTTTTTTTAATCAATACATTTCTGCCAACCACAGATTAAGACAAAGGTAAGAACAATCTTATCACCTTTATTCATCTTCATTTTCTGGTAGGCTAATGGAGGATGACTCCCCACAGTTACTGCCTAAAGTTATTTTGGAAAGGCAGCTATTAAAGAAGACAAAAACTGAACTAAATCACTGATACTTGCTTATTGCTCCCTTCTGATTTACTAAGTAAGATTAGCAGACAGGAGTTAATTGAATTGTGTCTTCAAATTAGAGATTATCTCTTTGACTTCTCATCTACTTTACCTGTAGTATTTTGCAGCCTTTAATATAAGCACAGATTCAAAAGTGATGTCCAAGAGAGATGCACTGTCATCATTTTCACATTTTACCGCAATGACTTATATCGCTCTCTTCTCCCTAACAATAGGGTGGAGACCACATCCATGTTATTTACTATTGCATTCCTAATGTTTAACATGGTAACTCAATATAAGCATTGATTGAATAAATGACAATGTGGTTTATTATTTAAGAATTTATGCCAAACTGTTTTAGAATATACTTTTCTCTTTATTAGATGTGCAAGCATTGTCTCCAATTTCTGTCCACGAACGCTACAGTTCTCCAACAGCAGGAAGTGCTAAGAGAAGACTTTTTGGAGAAGATCCACCAAAGGAAATGCTACTGGACAAGATCATAGCAGAAGGAACAAAATTAAAAATTGCTCCCTCTGCATGTATTAATACTGAAAATATGTCAATTTCACCTGGACAGAGTCTTCTAACAATGGCCACAACTACCGTAACAGGGACACCAGGACAAAAAGTTACAATCCCATTTCATGGTAACATCTGAATGCATTTATCTTTTTTTTTCCTGAGTTGGAAAAAAATTTTTTTTAATCTCTTACTAGATCAGAACATTGGGGTTTTCTAACCCAATGTGGGTTTTTTACTTCTTGAACCTGGGCCATTTGTTTTCTTTTGCAACTTTTTATTGTGATTTGGGTGTGAAGGTTTACAGAACAAAGCAGTTTTTAGCAAGGCTGTGTATGTGTGCGCGCATGTGTGTGTGTGTGTGTGTGTGTGTGTGTGTGTGTGTGTGTGTGCGTGCGCGCGCGCGCACGTGTATGTGTGCATCACTGCCCTGGTGGGAGTAGGAAGTCCAGCCTTGCTCTTGGAGAGCTGCTGCTGGATTTGAACCGCCAATCCTGTGGGTTATAGTCCTGCATACAACCACTACGCCATCAGGGCTCAGCCCTGGTAGACTTTTTTTTCTTTTTTAAACAGCTTTATATTTTATAAGCTACTACTTTCTGTATTAGAACTTCTTTTTTTTTTAGATTTTTTTTTTTAATCTGAGCTTTCCAAATGAATGTATTAAGGACATCTTTAAGTACTCATAGCAAAACAATATTATTTCATGGGACAATACTTTAAAAGAATAAAGTCATGATATAGAGTTGTTATTTGTAGCCTTTCCCACCCCTTTTCTAGCAAATACTTGTACGTATGCACATACAGACTTCTCTTCTGTGTTTATGTGGTTGTACATGTGTAATCAATCATATACCCCATTGGACAACTGCAATTTCTGTAGATTTGCCAAGATGACAGCATCCACAATGAATTTTTCCATGTCCTTCTTGGGTTCATTGCTGTATCTTTAGAAGAAGATGCTGGTTAGAATGAAATTCTGCTTAAAAACTAATAAAGTTATTTAGAAGACTAAATATTAAAGTATATTTATGATTTTACAGTCCTAAAGCTTTGGGTAGTTTTCCTTGACTGAGGTTTTATTGTTGAGAGAGACATAGATTTTGCCCAAGAATTCTAATCTGTGTGTATAACATTATTTAGAAAGTACCAGCGTTTTCACAGAAAACTTGCAATCAAGTAAAGAGGCACTGAAATAGACTAAATCACCGGAAGGAAGACATAGGCACTGGTATTTGTCTCCTGCCTTTTTTTCCCAAAAGGGAAGATTTCACACTTCCCTTCCTGGTAACCCACAAGCCTCTTTGATTGCTGTTAACAATTTTTAGTTTCATCTACATTGTACTGTAGAGAAAGACCTTGATCTAATAGCTTTTTTGTATTTCTATTTTTCCACTTTCCTGACCTTAGTCAAGTTACTTTGTGCTCAGTGTGTTTCTATTGCAACAGATGCCCTATATGGTTTTGTTTTTGTCAGTTCTATAACCTCTAACTCTCACTATGTAGAGTACCAAGTACAACTAAAATTTTAAAATATATACTTAAAGAATTTTATCATGAGGAAACTTTTGCTTAGATCCTCTAGCATTCTAGGTTTCCTTTTCCTGTAGTCTCTGATTTTGGCCATAGTAACGAGCTGAGTTGTTGAACATTTATTTTGTACCAGGAGCATTATTTCATTTCACCCATATAACTACCCTGGATGGGAATTATCATTCCCATTCTTCAAATGATGAAGGAGGAGTTAGAATAGTCAGTTATTCCACTCGAACTCTTATTACTTTGATTGTTGCTCTCAATTTATAAATCTCCACTTCTCTTTTTTGAGGAACATACACATTTTATATCATTACTTAATATTTCCCCCAAATCTTTTTTTTTTTTTTTTGGCATCACTGCCCTCAGGTGGTGGGAGTAGGAGGCCCAGCCTTTGCTCCTGGGAGCGGGAATTGAACCTCCATCCCAGTGGGCCGCAGTCCCGCGCACAACCACTACGCCACCAGGGCTCAGTGTCCCCCCCCTCCCAAATCTTATGTAATGTCACACACATAAAGCAGTGGTGGTTTTGAGTACTTTATTCAATGTACACATGCCATCTCTATCAATGTTTTGTAAAGAAACAAAGTCACTTGGGAGGTGTGTGGATGGGCGAGTAAGCGGTAGGCAGACAGACAAAGCAATGGACTCTTACGCGGTTGTGGGGACTAGCAAGTAAGTGAAATTCATAGAGCAGGGTGAAAACTTGGACACTCAAAAGAGTTGATTTTGCAGTCTTAACTAATTTACGTAGGTACGCAGGATATCCCTTAAATCTGAAGTCAGGTGCTAGAAACCTGTTTCTGCTCTTAAGATCATCAGCCTATTGCATGAGGTCCACCCAGATTATTAAGAATAATCCTCTTTACATAACGTCAGTTGGTTATAAAAGTTAATCATAGCTACAAATATCTTCATCACAGCATCTAGTTTAATATTTGAGCAAACTCTTGGGCACTATAGCCTAGTCAAGTTGACACATACAATTAACCTTCACACTACCCTAGCACTCCTTCCTTAGATACAAGTGTGGTCAGTGGTCTCCCCTCCACCTTGTTTCCGGGAGAACGAGACTTTCCACTGCCATAAAGAGTAACCACTTTGGAAGCTCACATAGACATTCTCTCTAGTTCTGTCGAGTCACCACGTGCATTGGCTTGATGGCAGTGTTGGGTTTTGGTTTTTGGGTTCTACTTTGGGGGAGAATCCCTCATCTGCTTAATAGACAGTTTTCACGTTAGGTTTTTCTTTTTGTCGATGATTAAACTACCAACTATGAGTCTCTAGAATGTTGTTTAAATTGACACCTCAAAATAAATGGGACATTTCTAGGTGAATAGTTAGCCCTTTCCCCGTGTATAATTTCTCTATAAGATCTTTTTGCACTGCTGTGAAATCTGAGATACAAGAGGAATAGCCAACTTTATCCTCTTCTTTATACCTTTGGAACTTGTTTTGATGAAGGAGTAAAGGAGTTTTAGCTTCTGGAGTTCCATGGAGGTGTACATCAAATGTTATTTCAGGAATGAAATCAATCCTAACAGACCTCAGATTTTCCTGGTAACCTAGAATGGGATCAACAAACATTTTCTTTTCTTTTTTTTTTTTTAGGGCATCATGGCTCTCCGGTGGTGGGAGTAGGAGGCCCAGCCCCACTGCTGGAATTGAACCTCCATCCCAGTGGGCCGCAGTGCCGCGCACAACCACTACGCCACCGGGGCTCAGCCCCTTACAAACATTTTTTTGAAGGTTCAGGTTTTCGTGTTCAGGAGACAAAAGTCACTCTTTTATAGGGATTTTTATGCTGCTAATTGCTCAGTTGGTACTAATTCACAGTGACCCCGTGTGCAGCAGAACAAAGCACTGTCCAGACCTGTGCCGTCCTCACAGCCTCACAGTGGGCCCCATGCTCAAGCCCATTGTACAGCCCAGGGACTTGTACAGCAATTTGAAATGTAGTTCTGTAGAAACTTAAAAGCACTCTCAACTTGGAGACCATCTAAACTAGTAGACCAAAAGAGGCCAGTAGCCTAGTTTGCCAGCCTGTGGTCTAGATGAAAATACTAAAATTTCTTAGCTCTTTAGGCACTTATTTTTCCATTTGTAATGGTGAAGCTTTTAACTTTGCCTCAAAGTTTAACACTCACGATGTAAATGTTTAAAAAAAGATTATTTTTTGGCAAAGCTAGGCTACAAGTTTATGAAGTTTACCTTTATGGTCCTAACTAGGGTGACTCTAAAAGATTGACTTGTATAAGCTTCACCCTCTAAAAGATTCTCAATGATAACGCTAACAGAGGTTCCCAAAGTAGGCAGTATTTCCCACTCTGGGGTGCTGGAATGATCTAGGGGAACTGCAAAAGCAGATACTTACACTTTAACCTGGATGGTGGACAATAGCACAACAGTTTTTAATTGATAGAAGGGTGCTAGGTAACTTTTTTCTAAGAAAGAGTTTGATAGGCCAGATAAGTTTGGGAATCGATGCACTAAACCAAGAAGCCACGTTCAGGACCATCCAGTCCATGACGACTCCTGGTGACCTTGTAGGACACGCGACAACTGCTCTTGTGAGTTCCCAGGACCATAACTGTTTACGGGAGTTGAAAACTCCAGCTTTCCCCCCCCGGATTGGCTGGTGGTTCAAATTGCTGACTTTTCAGAGCACAGACCAATAGTAATAGTGTTTGCCTTATAAATGAAAACAAATGAGTATTAAACGAATGATTGACAGCTTTCTAGGGAAACGTGCGCTTTTATTTCCAAATCTAAGGAGTCTCGATATCTATTCAGGTATTGCAAATGATGCTGGAGGGATCACACTGATACCAATTTCCATGAACACAACTCCGGATTGCAAATTGGAGAGTCCTGTATCCCTCACTGCTCAATCATTACTTGGTACTTCTCCAAAGCAGATCCATCTGACTAATACACAGGAAGTACTGCCATCTGGAACGTGCAAACCAAAGAGAACTGGGTCCTTAGCCTTGTTTTACAGAAAGGTATGTGTTTGTATAGCATCTATAAGGAACTTGTTTGGTCAGGGTGTGAAAGATGATGTAGCAGAGGGCAGATTTAGTTTGAAAATTTTTTTTTTAAGTTTGAAATTTTTTCTTATCTAGTTGACCCTATAAAAGAATTTTATCTTGGGGTTGAGCCCTGGTGGCATAGTGGTTGAGTGCAGGACTGTGGCCCATGGGCTTAGCGGTTCAAATCCAGCAGCAGCTCTCCAGGAGCAAGGCTGGGTAGCTCCCACGACCACCAGAGGGCAGTGATACTCCCCCCCAAAAAAGAATATTATCTTGAGGTTAGACTAAGATTCATATTGTTTTACTCCATTTCCTGAACTAACTTTGAATTCTTAACAGCTTGTATTCTTATATCATTATCAGTAGACGATTGATCTTCCTCTCTGGAATGTCCTGGAACTCTAGTAGAGAGTTCATTATGGGATACTATATATTGGATCTCACGGGTGAACTTTAAAGTTATCGAAGAATCCTAGAAATAGCTTGACTATTGTGGAAAGTATCTGTTTTTATCATAAATCTGGCATGTTAGTTTTTAAGATATGAGCAGTTAAGAACGTGTTGAATATAATTATATGAACATTTTCTACATGTACCAGCTAGTGGCATTGCTTACATTCTTCAAGTTGTGTAAACATTCTCACACTCCTTTCTGAGTTGCTCCTTCCCTATTAATATAAACTCACTGTTCTCCCTCAGGTTCTTATCTGATCTTTAGAATTGCTGTTGTCAGTTTGATCCCATATGGAGAGTTCTTCAGTGTGCATTGTTCAAGGCAGACATTTTTCACTAGTTAAGCCAAATTGTTGTTTGTTTTAATGTGTTTTTTTTGGGGGGGGGGGGCATCACTGTCCCCTGGGGGGAGTAGGAGGCCCAACCTTGCTTCCGGAGAGCAGCTGCTGGATTTGAACCGCCAGCTCTGAGGGCCACAGTCCCGCACACAACTTATGTCACCGGGGCTCAGCCCTTGTTTGTTTAAAAAAAAAAAATTTGCTTCAGGGGCATTTTGGTTTGTGGTTTAAAGATCTCAGGGCAGTAGTTTTAGAGTTTCCTCATCCGACAGGTTCCAGGAAGTCTCAAGTATATGAAA
The DNA here is from genome assembly GCA_004026705.1 of Nesogale talazaci. NCBI lineage: Eukaryota > Metazoa > Chordata > Mammalia > Afrosoricida > Tenrecidae > Nesogale > Nesogale talazaci. The sequence continues at coordinate 47,785 of PVJH01014362.1, forward strand.
ATGTAAAATTCTGGTCTACATTCCCACCTTTTGATCAAGATTCTTCTAATGAGTCTTTGATCAAGCTGTCAGTAATGGTAGCCATGCATTATCTAGTTTTTGGTCTCATTGCAAAGGGATTAGTTATACATGAAAGCAGTTAGCCAACATTCCATACCCTCCCCGTCCCTGACTTTCCTTCCTCTGTTGTTCCAGAGACCATTGGTACTTCGAATGGCTTCTAGTAAGCCTTTAAGACCCCATGCACATGACAGTAAGGTAGGAGGTGGAACAGAGGCACAAAACTTTGTAGACCAATGATCTGGGATGTTCCATGAAACTGTAGCCATAACCCTCCAAACTAAGAGACCAAATCCCATTAACTGCCTTTTTTGTTTGTTTTTTTCATCTTTGTTGTATATATCACAGTTTTTGCCAGTTCAACTTTCACAGATGTACTACTTATAGACAGTAATCAGCTGTGCAACCCTAACCTTAGAGGATGTTTCCATCACCTTTAACTGCCCCTTAGCAACTTCCTCCCACTGCTAGTATTGGTAAGACTTATTCTGTACACTTAAAAAACAGGCGGGACACAAATTTCTAAGCTCTTGACAAAATGATGCGTTCATTGCCCCACTTTCACATGCCTAAAAAAGTGATTGAAAATAGCATGGCTTGAAAATATCTTACTCTTTCAAGTGACATCTTTGCTCTCTGACATTTTAAAGAGCTCTCGTTCGGCAGATCTGACCACTGCAGTGTGTCATTTGGTTTTTTTGACTGCTGCTTCCATTAACATTGGTTATGAATCCCAAGTGCTACAGCGTCGAAATCTCATAGCATGTGTCCATGGCCTAGGTATCTTTAAGTCTTGGCCTGATGGCCCCTTAACAGTAAGTCATACAAGTTTCAAAAAGATTCACTTGATATTTTTGCATCTTTAGGTCTACCATTTGGCAAGTGTACGCTTACGTGATTTATGTTTAAAACTGGACATTTCCAGTGAGTTGCGAAGAAAGATATGGACATGTTTCGAATTTACTTTAGTGCATTGCTCTGATTTAATGAGAGACAGACATTTGGATCAGCTGCTTCTTTGTGCCTTTTACATCATGGCAAAGGTAATGTAGACAATGGGGTCGGCTCTCTTGCCCTAGTCGCTCATATTTGAAGCACGAGGTACAAATCTGTTGAACTTGCTACCTTCTCTTGCCTTTACCTTTGCAAGCCAAGTGCTTCCCATCGTTGTGATTGAAGCAGTAAATTCCAACTACTGTATTTGTTCTGTGGGTTCTCCAGTTTGTCTCATAAGAGCCAGTTTTCCTACTTCTTTGGAAAGGAGTTAGGAAGGACCTTACAGAACATATGTAGTAAAGTTACACTAATAATTTGATCCCACACCCTCCCACCCTCATCCCTGGGACACTTCTGATCTAGTGGTCTAATGTGATCTTTGCATTGTGGCTGAGTAACTAAGGCTCAGCACTCTAAGTAGCCTGGCCAGAATTTCACCGTAAGGGGTAAGTTTCCATCTCCCAATGTGTAATCTCATGTAGAATATCTTCTCACTTCCTATTGACAGGCTGTCCACCTCTGAGAAAGTAGGCACCGAAAACCTTATGGATGGTATTGAAATATTACCAGATACTGAAAACCTCATGAATAGAAGCAGGATATTGGCAGAGGTGGCACAAGAAAATGAGTTACAGAGTCTGAAGACATTCAAAATATGACTGAGGAAGATCTACCTTCTCTGAGCAGAAGCAACCATAATGACGTGGATGGAGTAAAAAGCTGAAGCCAAGAAAACTAGAAATTGTTGAAATTGTTTAAATGGAATGCATAAAGTTCAGTGCGCTGGGTACTAGTAAGCTAAATGGCTGCATAGAAAATCCTATGGTTTCCTCTCCTGGAAATGACACAAAAGAGATGGCATTGAAGTCATCATCAAAAAGGATATTTCAAGATCTGTCTTGAAGTACTATATTGTCTGCGCTAGAATCTGTTCGCATACAAGGAAATTCAATCAAGACAACTATTCAGATTTAAGAAACAAACACTAAAGCTAGTGATGCAGAAATTGAAGAATTCTACCAACATCTTTAGTGTGAAATTGATCAAACATCCAATTATGGCACATTGATAATTATTGGTGATTGGAATGCAAAAGTTGAAAACTAAGAAGGAAAGGTAGTTAGAAAATACTCGTGATGGAATTTTGCAAGACCAACAACTTCTTCATAGCAAATACTTTTTCAACAACACAATGAATATTCATGTGGACCTCTCCAGATAGAATACACAGAAATCAAATTGACTGCATTGTGGGAAGAGAGGATGGAGAAGGTCAATATTGGTAGCTAAAATGAGTCCAGGGGCTGACCCTGGGACAGACCATCAATTGTTTACATGTAAATTGAGGTGAAACTCAAGAAAATTAAAACATCTATAAGAGCCAAACTACAACACGAAGTACATCACCTGAATATCAAGAACAGATTTGGTGCACTGAACACTTAAAGGACTGATGAGCTATGGAATGATATCAAGAACGTTATTATATAGGAAGTAAGCAAAAGATTAGATGGCAAAGAATGAAAAGATGTAGATGCATGGCAGAAGAGAGTTTCTCTTAATTGTGTAAGAACTACGGCAAGAAATGATGACATGAAAGAGCTGACCAGAGCATTTCAAAGGGCAGCTCAAAAAGACAAAGTAAACGTTATATATATGTGACAAAGTAAAATGATAATGCAATGGACAAAGACCTAGAAAACCAAAAAAAAAAAACGTGCCTCGCATATCTGAAACTGAAAGAAATAAAGAAGAAAATTCATTCTTCAAGTTGCAATATTGAAAGTTTCTCTGGGTAAAATATTGAATCTTCAAAAGAAGGTAGAAAGCTTCAAAGTAGGAGCAGTACTCAGAGCCACTGTACCATTCCAGAGGTTGCATATAAGCAAGAATCAGTAATGATGGTGGAAGGAAGTCCAAGCTGCACTGAAAGCATTAGCCAAAAATTAATTCCCAGTAATTGATGGAATACCAATTGAAATGTTTCAGCATGTGATTAAACACTTGAAGCACTCATCTATGCCAAGAAATTTGGGAGACATCTTCTTGACCAACTGATTAGAGAAAAATCTATATTTGTATTCATACCAAAGAAGGATGACCCAACAGATTGCTCAAGTTATAAAACAGTATCATTGATGTGGATTACAAGTAAAATTTTACTGAAGATGAACCGACAGTATATGCATTACATTACAGGGAGTTTCCAGAGCTTTGGGCTGAATTCATAAAAGATGTATAACAAGATATTGCTGACGTCCAAATGAATGTTGGCTGAAAGCAGAGAATACCAGAAAGAAGTTTACTTGTGTTTGGATCATGAGCTATGTATAGCCTTGAGAAGAATGAGAATTCTAGAACACTTCATTGTGTTTATGTGACACCAGTACACAGATCAAGAGACAGTTGTATGAGCAGAGTAAAATAATACTATTTGGTTTAAAAATCGGGAAAGATGTGCATCAGGGTTATAGCCTCTCACCTGTGTGTTCAATCTGTCTGTTTGTAATCAGAAACTGGATTCTATGAGGAAAATTGAGACATCAGGATTGGAGGAAGTCTTATGAGCAATTTGTGATATGCAGATAACAATCTTGCTTGCTGAAAGTGAGGAGGACTTGAAGCATTGGCTGATGAAGGTCAAAGATTACAGCCTTCATTGTAGATTACAACTCAATATAAAAATGGAAATCCTCAAAATTGAACCAGTAGTTAACATGATAAACAGAAAAGATAGAAGTTGTCAGGGATTTCCTCTTGCTTGAATCCACACTTGATGCTCATGGAAGCAACAGTCAAGAGATAAAATGGCAACATGGTATTGAGTAAATCTGCTGCATGAGACCACTACAAAGTATTGAAAAGTAAGGATGCTATTTTGAAGACTAAGGTACCTGACTGAAACCATAGTACTTGTAGTCTCCTAATAGGCATTTGAAAGTTGAACATTGAATGAGAAAGCCTGAGAATCAGTGAATTTGGATTATAGTGCTGAGAAGAATATTGAAAGTCCCATGGACTGGCAGAAAGACAAAGAAATCTGTCTTGGAAGAAGTTCAGCCAAAATATTCCTTAGAGGCAAGGAAACCAACACTTTGTCTCACAAACTCTAGACATGTCAGGAGACATCAGGCCTGGAAAAGGACATCGTGCTTGGTAAAGTAGAAGGGGCCTAGAAAAGGAAGGTGCAGGACAAGATGGACTGACAGGCGCTGCCAGAACGAGCTCAGCTGTCAGCGCAGTTGTGAGAGTGGCGCAGGGTCTCCCTGTGCCGGTATGGGGTTGCGGAGTTGGAAACAACTAAACGACACCCAGCAGTTAGCAACAATTCGCTTTCTTTGACCACTGATTATTCAGCATGGACACAGTCTGTTCCCGAATGTTGCCAGCCTGCTTGTATATAGTTTCTTGTTAATTACTGCAGGACATTTTCTTTCCTTTAGTATGTGGTTAATTTGCTTCTGAATAAGGACTTGAAACTTGGAGGAAATTGGAGACCGCAGGGGTTCAGTAGATCTGAATTTCTCTTACCCCCCCTCCCCCTTTTTTAAGAAATGCATTTTCAGTAGGGTTAGACCATCACAATCTCATTGCTTTTGATAAATGAAGCCATTAGCTGAATCTCCACAGGCTGCAAAGTCTGAACTTTAACGGTGGTAAAAATTGTGAATGTTAGTGATTTTTAGGCATACACTGCCCTGGGGGTTAGTGGTTTTTTGCAAAGCTGCTCTTTTACCAACCTATAATTGAAGTTTTTGTTCAGAGCCATTTTTCTTTCAAGTGCACTTGATAGATGCAGTTTTTGTTTTCCTTAGGTAACAAAAGAAGAAAGAACTTTTCAAGAAATAATGAAAAGTTATAGGAATCAGCCCCAGGCTAATAGTCATGTGAGTATGTTATGTTTTCTATTGTCCAAATACAGATTTGTACTATGTCCTTGCCGACAAGTCCTATCAAAGGTAAACTTCTTTTACAGTTTTATTTCACTGTAGAGCTCCAGGTTTAATGAATACTGTTAAACAGAAGAGATCATTTTATCAAAGGACAGTTTCAATAGAAACCAATCAGTGTGGCTGTCCCTGACACATTTATATGCTTGCATGTACTTATCACAAATTCCATCCCATTTGTTCATTTTTTGAATGAGAATATTTTTTAATCAAAGTTATAATACTGTTAACTGTATGAGACTCAGTTCTGAGATATTTAAATCTTGTGAAATTTGAGAATTTTATTCACCAAAGTCCAACTTCATTTGCCATCTGCTAAGAATCTTTAATATTTGCATCTTTGAATAAATATGGTAAGCATTTCTGATCGTTGTTATTGTAGCTATGGTGAGAATCATATAAAAAACCTTCAGTCCACGACCGCCAGAGGCAGTGATGCCCACAAAAAACAAAACAAAAAACAAAAAAACCCAGAAAAACCTTCAGTCCAAAAAAACCCAAACCTTCAGCCATGCTCTGGGCCTCTACTTTAATCTTAACTCAGTACAAGGACAGTTAGTTCTAATAATGGCAATGTATGATACTCACCTTCCCTACAAAATCACTGAAGACAAAATGGGTGCATAACCAAATGTGGTGAAGAAAGCTGATGATGCCTGGCTATTAAAAGATAGCATCTGGGTCTTAAAGGCTTGAAGTTAAGCAGCCATCTAGCAAGGGAGCAACAAAGTCCACATGGAAGAAGCACACTAGCCTGTGTAATCATGAGGTACCAATGAGAATAGGTATTAGAAGTTCACAAACCAGCAACCAAATTTATGTGAAGGAAGACAGACAATGTGGAGACCCAAAACCCACCAGTAAGATAATTGTACAGTCCCTCACAGAAGGGTCACACAGAAACGATGATCTATCCAGGGTGCAGTATGGCACTGTTGAAACAACTGTCCTCTAGTCCTTTAATATTTCCTTCCCCTATTGTTATGGTCTTAGTTTTACCTCATTAATCCTGTTAGGCCTGCATCTGTTCATTTGTTTATTTAAGATGGTTTGATGCACGAAATCCAAAATAAACCCTTTAGGGCTGAGCCCTGGTGGCGTAGTGGTTGTGTGCGAGACTGCGGCCCACTGGGATGGAGGTTCAATTCCAGCTCCACGGAGCAAAGGCTGGGTTTCCTACTACCACCACCTCAGGGTAGTGATGCCCCCCCACAAAAAAAATAAACCCTTTAGAATATAACAAGAGTAAGGATGCCCTGAGGTGAGGGTACAGAGAGAGAAGGGGGGTAAAGGAGGGAGGAGGAAACTGATAGCAACGATGACTATATAGCCTCATTCAAGGAGAACGAATAACATAATGGCAGGTGAACAGATATATTAGATGGTATAATATACAGGGGGGAAAAAGAATAGCAATAATATTTAATAGCAAGGGTTCCTAGGGGAGTAGAGTAGGGAGGACAGGGATAAGGGGTACTGCTATCAAAGAGTGCAAGAAGAAAGAAAATGTTTGGGGTGGGGGGCATCACTGCCTCTGGTGGTCGTAGGTGCTACCCAGTGCCGCTCCTGAGAGCCACTGGACCTGAACCGCCAAGCCCTCGGGCCGCAGTCCCACACTCAACCACTTATGCTGCTGGGGCTCAGCCCAAGAAAATGTTTTTAAAATGATGGTGGCAACAATTGTACATTCACGCTTGATCTAATTGAATTATGAATTGTTATATTTGTAAGAATTCCCAATAAAAATGGGAAGAAAAATAAAACGCTTCAGTTATGAAAATGCAAATTATCAGAATAATGGCCCAGCTGTAGTAACCGTTTCATGAATGTTCCCTGTCATCATTGTAGCTAAAGAGCACTTTACCTTAAGGCTTTGAGCTCTGCTTATGCTCAGAGAAGTCTGATACAAGCTTATCCCAGGCCTCGTCATGTAGTCACAGTCCCTTACGAGCCCCACAAGTAGCCGTAGTGACAATACATAGAGCCATCTGAAGACAGGCATTTGCTCTATCACCGGCTAAGAGATTCTGCATCTCATGGGGAGAATTCTGTCGTACCAGAATCTGGAAAGATCCAGGTTGGCCCTAAAGATCATTTGGATGAAGTTAAAAACCCCAAACACTGGCATCAAGTCGATTGTGACTCATAGGGTTGCTGTAGCAGCACAGAGAGTGTCCTTTGGTTTCTGAGGCTGTAAGTCTATGTGGGAGTAAAAGCCTAACGATTCCCCGAGGAGCAGCTGGGAGGTTTGACTCTAGCAGCCCTGTGATTACACCCCTGTGGGACCAGGGCTGCTTCAGGTGAGGGTAGTGCGGGTCAGAAATGGGTAATGCCACAACTCCCCTAATAGTCCTCAGAACTAGGAACCTCTGAGGGAGAGGGAATGAATGATGTTTGCCACTGTCTCTGAGGTTGGAAAAGAGTTTGGAGGGTTAAAGGCAGAGAAAAGAAAAATGTTCCTAAAGGAGCTGGAAATGAGGTAAGGTCACGAAAAGAAGCCCTGATGTAATCAGATGATTCTCATGTAAGGAATTAAAAGGAGGGGGGAAGAAGTTCACATCCTTGAAGGTTTTTATTTGGCAAAGCCTCCTCATCAGGCTTCTCGTGTAAACTCAGAATGTCACCTTTTAGGGTGCAAGCTCTGCTTCTGAACCTCCTGTAAAACGTTTGCCTCATCTACACTCACTGCGACTATCGACCTTGTCTTCAGATGTCATCGACAGAGACAAAGGTCTTCAGTTGGTTTGAGATTTACTCTGACGTGGGTTTTGTTGATGCCTCTGCTGCTTTATGATCCCAGCCCCCTTTTTCTCCTTTACCTGTAGGTCTACAGAAGTGTCTTACTGAAGAGTGTTCCAAGAGAAGTTGTGACATACAATGAAGGCATAAATGGTGATGTTGAAATGACAGATTGTGGTAAGTTACGAGTTGCACATGCGCAATGCAGGACTCTTGATTGCGTTGTCCGTATTATACAGTGGCTGTCACGTGACCCTGAGGCGTGGGGAGATGGGTGTGGGCAGTGCACACACTACTGAGAAAGAAAGAAGTGTGGATCGAGTGCTCTAAATCCCTCCCAAAGGGGCGGTGCCATATTGGCATTACTAATTTGTCCTGTCAATTATGTTTCAGAAGAACTTTCTTTATCTGTTTTTACATGTTATTCAAACACATAAAGTATGCTTAAAGTTAAAAAAATAATATCCGAATGACAGGAAAAACTTTGGAACCCTGTATAGCATTGCTATGGGTCAGAAGCAACTCACTGGGGTAGGTCTTTGAGTAAAGTGACTAGACATCCCACTTTCAAACAATTTTTCCCGTGTCCTGCGCCGTTTTAAAAAGTCCCGAGTTTTGGAAAGAATGCACAACAAACTATGGAACGGTGGGAGAACAGGAAGGGAATATACCCCCTCTACCACCCTACCCTCAACCCCCAACCCGGTCAGTGGTGTCCCGCTTTACCAATGTTAAAATCTGGTCACTTTATCTTTGGGGTGTTTTCATCAACAAAAACTCATTTCTAGGGCTGAGCCCCGGTGGCGTAGTGGTTGTGTGCAGGACTGCGGCCCACTGGGACGGAGGTTCAATTCCAGCAGTGGGGCTGGGCCTCCTACTCCCACCGCCGAGAGCAGTGATGCCCCAAAAACCAAAAAAAAAAAAAACTCATTTCTGACATTGAGTACATTAATTAGCAAGTCAGCTGATAATAGAAACCTTTATAGTAGCCCCCTGGGGTGAAGCTTTCTGATTGAAACACCAGCTCACAACCACACTTCATTAGCGTATTAGCAGGCTACCCTCCTGCCACCCTTCATTAGAATTCTTGTGATGCAGATTTTTAATCACAGCACACTGTAAATTGAAAACAACACTTTTAGACTAGTTTTGAGAGTTAAATTAAAAGATGTGCAATCACAGTAGCTCTTATATATCATAATTTCAAATTTATTTTTAAACAAGTATGGCGTTTCTATGTGTTAACACCCCACACCCCATTTTGGCCTCCTAAAAGGTAATTGACTCTTAAACCACATTTTTTTGTGTTAATTTTTTTGGGGGGTGGGGCATCACTGCCTCTGGTGGTCATGGGCGCTACCCTGTGCTGCTCCTGAGAGCCGCCGCTGTATTTGAACCACCACGTCCGTGGGCTACAGTCCTGCACTCGACCACTTACACCACTGGGGCTCAGCCCTTAAGCCACATTTTTTGCTTGGCTTAAAATCCTGTAAATTTTACCATGTAGGCCTGAACCCTGGTGGCATAGTGGTTGTGTGCGGACTGCAACCCACAGGGTTAGCGGTTCAAATCCAGCAGCAGCTCTCTGGGAGCAAGGCTGGGCTTCTCACTCCTACCAGGGCAGTGATGTGCT